>JACCGJ010015024.1:0-22972 GCA_013407085.1 Atriophallophorus winterbourni | reverse complement strand
TACGTTTTTTAGGTCGTTTTACAATTCTTGTACATGTATTTGATGCATTTTGGCCTCGTGTTATTTCAGTCCTCTTAGTAATTTCGGTAAAATCACTTCAGTTTAGCTCCTCTCTCCCCATATTTCGTAAAAATATTCAAGAAAGGAATCGGTTGACTCACGCAAGTTCAATGTTTCTACATTGATATTTTATGCCACATTAGAATCCTTTTGAAATCAGCTTTCAAGAATATAGTACTCTTGTAGCAGTATTCGTTATTACGTGCAAATTCGAATTCTTCACGGTTTTTGCATATCGATCTCACGTATCTTTCGTTAACAAAGTTATTTTGCAATGTAGAAGCACGTTTTTTATAGTAAATCTGTATTTTATTTCCCGAAACAATGCGATCACTAAGGCGAACCACGCTGTCCTCTCCCAACACGGAATATCATCAACTCTGCGAAATTTAGTCTGTAGACACACGTGCAATTAATATGAGTTCAAGAGAACTTTTCACATCACTATCTGGCTGTGAAGAAAATGAGTTTCGTCAAGAAAAGAACAATTGTGGTGCTGAATTGAGGGAGCATTTTAATGAAGCATTATCGAGCCCAAACACATTATTTCATCATAGCTTGTACCAATCCCCAGTGTCGTGAATCCTTCCACCTCACATGAGAGTCCTGAAAGACTCCGGTACATTGTTGCAAACCAAATTGGAGTTCTTTAGATTTTTTAGCGTTACATTATTTTTCAGATAAGCAGAATTCTGCTGATGGTTATTCAGTAGCGGTAATTTCGACTTTTTAATCTGCTCAACTGTCGCGCCGCAGATAGCGTTTTCATATCCTTCTGTTCGTCGTGTTTAGCCTCAAGCGAATTCTCTTTACATAGTGGGGTCTCTAGTGGCTGTACGAGATGTCGCATTGGACTAAGGTTGTTTTTCCTATTAAGTGAATTATTTTGGGCATTCACGATTGACTTTAGTGTTTCTTCAAATTTTCGAGAATAGTTCTGTGAATATTGGTTCCGATCTTTCAGATATCCTGACTATGAAACGTTGGTCTCGGGGCAGTTTGTTAGACAGACACTACATATATACCAGACAACAACAAATTCAGCACTATTATTAAACAACACTGCCTTGTGAGTCAAACCTTTATTGCAATTCGCGTGCATCTTAGTAGAAAACACATAACACTACCACTTCCGATTTCAGTATAACATGCTTTTTGCAAATTGCACACAAACCAGGCGTTGTTTTCTTCGGGCCTGTCATCCAACTGCTAAGAAAGGTCAATGTCGTCTAATCTTTGAATGTGTGTTCACATAGCTTTGGCGATAACAGCTAGGCGCATATCGACATATTAGGTGTTGCAACGTGGAATTCAAGGGATTCGTTTGGCAAGGTATCGCAAATCGTAAATTTTAACAGACGTGTTGATCGTAGAGTTGATCTTACACAAAAGACACGCAGAATGTTGGATACAGCATAAGAAGATCCTCCGAATTATGGCGGTCTTGATCAAATTAAAACAACTAAGACCATTGTTTCCATGTCTCACAATATTTTCACGGAGATTAGGAAAATAAATAATTAAAAATTATGTAATCCAATAGATTCGAGGTAATAATAGGTATCTAAAGTTCTAAAAAGAAATAAGCTTAAGAATAACCATAGTATGGTAAAAATTGAAAAATGTAAATTTATAACACAAGATAAAGAATTAGATTAAGGAGTATATGATTGTTCAGGAAACGAATAATTCAATAAAATGTCGTCTAATTTCGTTTTAGAGTCATGCGAGCTAGTGGAGCGAGCAACGGTAGAAGGTTCACTTTTCCAAGTAAAACAGACACGCACTGAATAAAAATACCGTCTAGAGTTCACCTGAGAATGGGGTACCACCAGCACATATTTGTAGGTCGATAAATTTTCGTATCCCGTTGCGTGAATATATCTTGTAAGGGCAGAATTAGGGAATGGAATAATTTGTCAAGCAAAATTATGTCTCCTCTGATTCGTCGATAGGGAAAGTCTAACAGATTCATTTGAGCGATTCTTTCTTTATAAGGCTTGTTTTGAATGCTAGGGAACTAGTTTTGTTTAGCGGTGGTAGATTGGCTACATAAGTTCAGCCATGGTGACCATGACTGCATACCGTATTCCCTGACTGGTCTAAAGTATGTATTCATGATTCTTGGGAATATCTTTGGCGAAAACTTCCAAAATACCCGTTTGAGTAGATTTAGAACACGCTCTGTTTTGTTAAAGGCGGTGTAAGTTTAAAGTGAGGTTTTTAAACTGGAGCATATGCAGACACCTAAATCTTTTTCTCTACTGTAATTTTCAAGGACATCTGAGCATATATAGTATGTGAACTCTACTCGATTCCCCACATTCATGAGCCTGCATTTGTTGAGGTTAAACGGCAGTTTGTTGTTCAGAGATCAGCAGTGAAGCGTATCAAGATCTTTCTGTAATACTAGAGATTCTTCTGAGCTACGGTTGCAGAGCAATATATCTACGTTGTGCCAAATAACGACGTTTTACAGTTTCGAAACTACATTGACATAAACCAGAATGAGGATCGGACCAAGGACTGAACCTTGGGGAATTTTGGTTTGGATAATGCACCTCCAACACGTACCTGGTTAGTGTGACTTGTTAGGTAGTCATTTAGCCAATTCAACAACTTTCCGGTTAAACCCAGCCTTTTCGAGATTCTAAAGCAGTATGCTATGGTTAACACGATCAAATGATTTACATGAATAAATAAATAAATAAATAAATTTTGTTCTTGGAAATCCAAGGCATGTTGACCATGATCAATAATTTCCAAAAGGTTAGTACAATCAGATTGTAGTATGTGCATTTGCAAAAACAACTTTCGAGGTCATTTCTTCTGCGAAATTTAACGTTCAATAAATATAAAGTTTTTTCAGACAATCTGTACGCGATCTGATATGGTACGAAAACACAGGTATTGCGAGGAAAAGTCAAACAATGATCCCAGCATGAGTGGTATTTAACGGATAATGTTCATCGAAGATGCGTGAAGGATCTCTGTTGTTGATTTTTCAAACTTTTTCATTTCGATTGTTCGAAATAGATTGATCCTTCCTGAATATGGACCGTTTTCTTGTCCGCTAGGAGAAGGTAATTTATTCCACTATGTTGAGGTCTGTAGGCCAGTTTCATTTGGGTGCAGATTGAGAATAATGCTGTGAAGAAAATGCTCGAAAGCGAGAGAATGTTGTTTCGAACGTTATAAAAATTTATTCAAAATTAATAACCAGGAATGTCATTATCATATAAATCATATGAGTTAATGAGATTGCGAATTTTTTCTATGGTAAGAAATGAACCCAGATGTGATTTCAATTCATTTAAAGAGAAAATGAATCTTATATATTTTGGAAGAAGATTCCACAGTTTAGCATATTTAGTCAAGAAGAAATTGTTCTTTACTTACTTTTCGTAGCAGGCGTGTATTACTTAGCCTTTATCTACCGCTTGTGTCCAATCATCTAGCGTTATCAGTGAAATAAATAAATAGGAATAATTCCGTTTAAATCCATACTGTTTTCTCGAAAGCATATGATTATTTTTGAAATGTTCCATTAACCTCGTTAACAATGAGGCGCTCAAGTAATTTTAACATTAGAGGTAAAATAGTAACAAGTCGATAATTAGAAACATTGCATTGATTTTTATCTTTAAAAATAGAAGACATCATTCCGCGCTTCTAATCTGTATTTAAGTGGTTTTTGTGTTTGAGTGGTTTGTATAGTTAATTAGCACATTGCATCAACATTAGCGGTGACATTCCTATTTTTGAGTAAATAATGCGTGAAGGACGAGTTTGGATGTGACATTTACTTCACTCATGGTAACTGTGTTTGAAATGGTTTGATTTGGAAGGGAAATTGCATGTTCTCTTGGGCTGAATACAGATGAGTAAAACGTGCATAACGTGTCAGCAGATTCTAATGCAGTTATTATTAATGTAGCTAAAGTGTTCACGGGCGCAGCTCTAGGTTTCACTTTAGCTTTTGCTCGTTAACCTTACGATAACGTGTTCGGGGGTTGAGCTCCATCATGCGTGATATTTCTTCTTGGAAGTAGAAATTATCTTGAATGACAAATTTGTTTACGTTGTTTCGCAGCAAACAAAACGTTTCGCAGACCTGTGATGATGACTTTTGCCGAAGGTGCCGCCATGCACTGTTTTTTATGTTTAACCAATAACTAGTTCGACTTCTTAGTTTAAATTCGTCTTTTTCGACTCTCTGGTGACAAATTCGGAGCTCACTTAAATTGAATTCTTGAGATTAGATATTATCCATAACCAAACCTCATGTACGTTGCAGTTAATTGCGTTTTCCAGAGTATCACTCAAAGCGATAATGTTGATCTATCTAACATTTTTACGGGCACCATTTGTTCTCAGTGCTTCAAATAGCTAGTCAAACTGGATTACAACGTGATCACTTAGTACCAGTGGACTTTCGTAAGCAACGTTGTCAATATCGTGTTCATTGCTTGTTAGAAAGAGATCCAAGAGGGAAGGTCATCGGTTTTGCGGTATCGGATATTACATGCAATGTGCTTATAAAGATGAATATCGTAAAACAACTCACTAAATGCGAGTTCGAGGTGGTGTTGTGAGTGAATGGTACTACCATTCAGATTTGGTAAATTGAAGTCACCCATAATTAAAAATCCACAAATGAATCTGAATGTCGAGTAGGGCCAGATTGTAACTTTGCTTTGCAGACGTAGTCAATATACTACTTCCAAACATAGTCTTTGCCGTTAGCTAATCGTACTGAGCACCAGAGTACATCTAATTGCCCGATATCTGGACCGTAATCTTACGGCACATGTTTTCGATATAATACAAAGCTACTTCACCTCCTCTCATTTGAAGATAAATAAATAAATAAATAAAATTTTATTCTTCGAAATCTAAGGCATGTTAACCATGATCAATAATTTCCAAAAGGTTACGATCAAGTGACAATCCCTGTAATTCGCGTTCAATATTTGTTTTGGTGTGTCTGTAGCCAACTTTCGGTTACGGGAATGATGTCTGGTTAACATATCGAAAACATTCCACGCAGTTAAGCGATTTTGTTTCCCAGACATTGTGATTTAATGTAGAGGCATTCATATCAGTTTATCTCAACAAGGATTGGGTGTGGAAAAAGAAGGCCAGAGAAGTGAAGAACATCTTTTAGGTCAACTTTTTCAGAGTTGGCATTTGAATGTCATTTTCTTGAGGTTGTCATTTTGAGATTGTACAGTTGTAATACAGTGATATATAGTTTCGGCTGCATTCGTTTCTACTACGTCAACTACTGATTGACTTGGTGATGTTTCTATTAGAATTTGAGTTGCACTTATCTGTCCAACATGAAGTTACGATGCGCTTAGTATAATTTCTCGTGACATTAGTCTATTTTTCCGACGAATTTTGACCGTCTCCATCTTATCTTCACGCAAGAATTTCATTTTAAGGAGCTTAGTTTCGATGACCACATAATTCGTAGGTTTTTGGATGCGGAACCTGTCCATCACAGCTACATCATGCAAGCCTATGGAAATTACTGATGAATATCCATTGTAGCTGATCGTGTTTGCGTTGCACTCCTCTACCAGTGGTTTCATTATCTTCTAACGCTTTCGGAGGGATTAAACTTTGATTATAACTCAGCTTTGTTTGGGCTTGTTGCTCAGCGTTCCGGGCCCTTTCTTACAAGAGCATATCAGTAAAGATCCTTTTACTAGTCTCCGAACGCTCCCTATGCAGGAGAAAACGGATAGTTGGCTGTTTTCTAGATTCCTTTTGGGGATTTAGTTCGATGAATTTTTGCGGAGCATGGAATCTCTGGGCAGACAGACCCTTAACGGTCGCATTTTGCGAATGTGGCGTTGTGAGATGCAACTTTATGAACTTCTTCCTTTTCTTTCGTCTTTACCTTATATTTTGAAACAATTTCCAGAATCTAAATTTTGTTGATTATATTTTCCTGTATTTTATATTTATGCTGTATTTGATGGAAAACATTTCTTTTGTTACTAAAAACTTGCTATGGTAAATCTTTTCTTTACACGCCTTTGATCAAATATTTGTTTGAATTGTTCGTTTCGGCCATTGTCGGTCATTTGTTGTTAAATTTGGTTGCCATTTTGAACACTTGTATTTGGCTTGTATTTTGACACCACTTTTGGGTGTCTTGTCTTTGATAGACATTTTGGACGGCAATTTTGGTAACTCCTTTCATTCTATTTATATATCAGGTCGTCATTGAACTTGTTTGCATTTGATATAGTTGATTCTGGAGTATTTTGGCTCAACTGTTTGCTGTTCGTTCCTATATAATTGAGGTTTGTATACCATTATTATTGTACTATCATTATTTACAGTACCGCAGTAAACCCAAATCGTGGTTCTAATTTTGTCGAACTAGGGACGGGGGATCTACGCGTTAACTAACGACATTGGTCGATACAGGCATCTTTATGAAAAGAACGCTTTTCAATACTCTTCGGCAGATTTGCAATAACTGAACCTTCGTGCTAAATTATCCGCAAAGATGCAGCTTTTACCTGATTGGTATTACCGTCAGGGGTGCCCGATTAATTGAAACCTATACTGGCAAACTTAAAATTCTGAGCGATGACCAGATTCTCTACCGATACCTTCAATTCTTTTATGCCGAAATCTAAGCTCAGAATTCCATCACCTAGGTTGCTTTGCTAGACACTTGTTCGAGCATGTAAACCTGCGTTTGTTTTAGTTACACGTAGCATACACCAGAAATGTTCACATCACTTATGATCGACATCGTCTACGGGGTCAATAGTTACACACTTTTTGCGTGACATCTGTGAGAACAGTTGTGACACATGACACTTTTGACCTTAACACTCACGACTTTCTTGCAGACGACGAATGTTTCGCAAACTTCAGATCGTTTCATATTAACGGGGCCAATCAAAATTTACAAATCAGAGCACAAACATTGATACTACTGGGGTTGGTTTGTGTAGTATTGTGCTAAATTGACGGAAAATGAGGAGTTGCAGGAATATTTCGTATCCGGATTAAGCCGCGATTCTGTCATCCTTCCGTTGAGAAACTTAGTGTGAAATTAATATCACGATGAGAATTTCTTTCAGTAGTTCCCGACAGCAGTAAACACATATGGGTTGATCTAACATCAGAAATACAAATAAGATTCAAATGAACGAACGAACTTTGTGTAGATCTGTCGTAGCAAACTGTCAGATAGATATCCGAAAATCAAACCGATCGAATGAAAACTATGACAGTTATATCCAAAATTGTGTAAGTTAAAAATTAATCCAACCACACGTCATGTTGCTTAGCACGATGTGGAAAAAAGAGGAATTAAATGGTGTAAGAATGATCCCGATAGCATTAGCCAGTGACTCGTAATGTCCATAAATAACCGAGCACAAAATTTTACGCACACATAGTAGATAGTAACAACTTGTTTTGATGGTTTTATGGCCATAGCTCTTCGAAAGACTGAACAGTCCGATTCGCGATGAATAATCTATTTTCCAACGCTTAGAGCGATATGGAGTACTCTGCCGTTCAGTGTCATTTGCACGCTAAAGGCGTGATGTACGATCTACAAAAGTAGAATTTTCTCTTCCCTTCGCTCCAAAATTGCGCTTTTCACAATGCCTCTAATGTGAGAAGTCAAGGGGAGTTAATTTTCAACTCCTTCGTCTTGTATTCATCTTTCGCAAACGTCTTTTTATAGTAAGTGCGGTCCGACAATTGTCGACTTCCTTGTGTTTTGTACTATAAATAAACAAATTTTATTCTTGGAAATCCAAGGCATGTTAAACATGATCAATAATTTCCAAAAGCTTTGTACAATCAGATTATAGTATGTACATTTGCAAAAACAATTTGTTCAAGATCAATTGTTTCAGCGGAATTTAACGTTCAATAAATATGAAGGTAACGGTATTTAAAGTTGCTTTCAGGTAATCGGTATGTGATCTGATATAGTACGAAAACACAGGTATTGTGAGAAAAGGTCTAGAATGTTTTCGGCAACACTGATGTTTAACTAATAAGGTCCATCAGAGATACGTGAAGAAACTCTGTTGTTGATGTTCCAAACTTTTCCATTTTGATTGTTTGAAATAGATTGTTTTTTCTTGAACATGAACCGTTTTCTTGTCCGCTAGGTGAAGGTGATCTATTCCACTAGTTTGAGGTCTGTGAGCCAGTTTCGTTTTGGCACGGATTGAGAATTTCGCTGTGGAGAAAATACTAGGAAGCGAGAGAAAGTTGTTTCGAACGTTATGAACATTTATTTAATATCAATACCCGGGAATGCCATCATCAGGTAGAACATTTAAATTAGGAACATTGCGATTTTTTTCTATGCTAAGAATTGAAGCTGGATGTGGTTTAAATTCATTTAAAGAGGAACTGAGTCTTATATATTTTGGAAGAAGATTCCACAGTTTAGCATATTTAGTCAATAAGAAACTGTTCCTTACTTTAGTACGAAACCTTTGTAATTTAATAGTTTTTTCACTGTTTCTCAAGCTATATTTAAAATCATGCCGTATATGAAGATTTAACCGTATTTTATATTATCCGTTGACAATATTTTAAATAATAAGATGACGTTATGCTTGAGTCAACGGAACCATAGGGGATCGAGTTTCATTTCTATACATCTTTCTCTATAGGATTGTTTAGTGGTATAACCGATGATTGATTTTGAGAAAGTACGTTGTATCTTTTCTAGAACTATGCTATCGGTTTTATTTATATTAGTATATATTATGTTACAATAGTCAAAGATAGGAATGGTGAATAATTTATACATTTCTATTTTACAATGAGGCTGAATTATAGATCTGTGTATAATATTCATACTTTGTCTGGCTTTAGTAATAAGGTGGCGTATCTGTTCGTTGAAAGTGAGTAATGAAGAATATCGAAATCCTAAATCACGCGTGCTGTCAATCATTTGAATTGCGTTATTGTTTAGAAGGATTGAGTTATTTTGTATCGTGCATCTTATAGGCATAAAATTAGATTTTGCTGTTAAGAACGTTAGACCATTATTTTTTGCCCAATCTGCAAGTGCAGCTAAATCATTGTTTAGTCGAGCTATATGAGTTTGTGCTTGATTAGCTGGAAAAGTGATAACAACTTTCATGTCATCAGCGAATAAGAACAGTTTGCTATGTGAAATGACGTTATGTATATCATTTATTTATATAAGAAATAGTAAGGGGCCTAATACGCTACCTTGAATCACCCCACTGGGAATAGGTAGGCTGCGTGATCTACGGCCATCAACTTCAACAGAGTAAGTGCGATCAGTAAGAAAATAAGTTAACCAGGAAAGAAGATTATCACTATTTTATATTCAGTAAACATGGCGCTGCAAGCGTAAACGATGCTGTCGTAGTAAAGGGATCATACTTTGTCGAGCAGATTCAAAATAATTAGGTTTTCGTCACTTTGTCCATCCGCGATATGTTCAACATATACGGATGTGTAATGATAAACTACACAATAACAAAACAATGATAATAGATGCAGCTCACCACACATACTAAGAAATATATTTCTTTTATTCCTGTTATTAAAAAGGTGATTGAAGTCCACTCGGATGAAGAAAATGGAGCAGCTAAAAATGGATTGCCTTTTGTAGTATTCGCAGAGATGAATAATCATGCAAACAAAAATGTCACACCTAAGCACGAAGCAGACGAAGCACGGGATAATTCGAAGTACATCATATGATCTTGGTACAGTAGTCAAACAAAAACATGAGTATTGTGCATGGAAAAGACACAGAAAGCTGAGTCAAAAATAGACACAATAGGGGTTAAAATCAGTGACTCGAAAGTACTCCCCACTAGAGCGTTGGAAGATATAGGAACGCTCAATGTTTGCATGGATCATGAGGGTATGTATATGCGAAGTTTGGTGGGCCATGATACAGATCGTCCGAAACGGCTTTTGGGAACGTCTTTAACAGCAGGCTGTGTCTGTTCATATGTCACGGGTTGTTTGTGGTGTCGAACTGAGAGCATCTGTGACTGTGATAACTTGGGTGGATGAGAAAGGCACGTCACATTTTGATGGTTCCATGTTAGCAATTTCCAGCCCGTCAATTAATACGTTATCGGGGGTTTCGTCACGGTCAATGGTGAAACATTTTGCGTGTCTACGTATCACACGATGGGGACCGATGTATAGAGGTTCGAGTGATTTGCGAACTCGATCGACACGTAGAAACACGAAGGAACATGTTGATAAAGCCGGGTGAAAATGGATAGTGATCGTGTTGTTGCGTGTAGCATTCGGTTGCAAAGTAAGCATATGCAGTCGCAAACTTGTGAGAAACTTAGAGACTCTTGGAGGAGTGCGGAGAACAGGGGATACGACATCTGATGTGAGTTGAATAGAATTGGTATATGCAAGATCAGCAGAACAGCATCCGAGGTCTTCGATGATTGTCGTGCATATACCAAGAGAATAAATTGAAGTGCATCAAACCATGAATCCGAAATCCCGCGAGCCATAATAGAGGCTTCAAAGTGTCAATGGAAACTCTCGACTAAACTATTGGCACTAGATTGGTAAAACGTGGTCTGTTTATGATGAACACTGAGGTAGTACGTAAGTTCTCTGAATAGAACTAGGTTATATCATGCTCCAGGATCAGTAGTGATAGTCTCTGTTACATCAAAATAATATATAAATAAACAAAGTAAAGTCTGCAAAATCGCTTGAATCAGCGTATTGAGGATGTTAACAGCATATCTATATCGATATACTTATATCTATATATATCTAATATATACTCTCATCTCTCTATATAGGCGGTCAATTTGGCAGTACCTATGACATAGCGGATGTCTGTAGTAAACTGACCAATAAAATCAAGTTTTCGCGCTTCTCGTGGTGAGCGGCGGAATAATTTCCTTTGTATGCCAACGGTTTATGATCATCCGAGACAGTAAATTGAGAACCCTCTTAAATGTGGTGAAAGTGTTTTGTAGACAACTAAATTGCCAGTAACTCCAGGCTAAATGTGCTGTATTTCGTTTGCGTGTCTTATAAACGCTAGAGAACAAAAGTTATTTACAACTGGTCATAACCAAGCTGTAGTAAAACTGCACCTACTGCAATTTGAGAAGCGTCATTAATGAGCAATAATGAACTGTCTGTTTTGAGGTTGATGTGCAAGAGTTGTACAGTTTACCATGGTAGCTTTAGTACTCTCAAAGGCGGATGACGCTCTAGGCGTAATCTTTAAAATCCGTTTTTTGTCCCGTAGTACGTCGGTTAGAAGCTGAAGTATTAGAGCACTGTTAGGGATGAAACGTTGGTAATTGATAATAACCCCAAAAATAGACTCGATTTTTAATCGAATCTGCGATCGGATAGCGATGACCTTCTTGCTAACAGTGGGTTTACCTTGATCGTCAACCAAATGACCCAATATTTTCAAAGTGGGTGTGCCAGATTGGCGTTTGCTAGGGTTTATTAGGATATCGTACTACTAGAACCGACGAAATACTTGATGCTGGTGTTCAATTTGCTCATCCGACAAGCTACAGGCAATGAGGACATCGTCAAAAAGGTGTTAACGAATTGTAGTCCATGAAGCACTGGAACGATTGTGTGGCATTCCTTAAGCCGAATTGCGTTCGGAAAAATTCTAAGAGTCCAAACGTTGTTGTGACGACTTTTCAAGAATGTTGTCTTTCTCAAATGGAATTCGATGATAAGATCTCACATGATCACGTTTCTCATAAACTGGTTTGCCTTGCAAAGTCAGAGCGAAATCATGGAGTTGTGGTATAGGTTACTTGTCCGGAAAGGTTAGGCGGTTAGGCGCACGCTAATCAACACATGGGTGCCAGTCAACGCGGGGTCTTTTTGCCTACCACGTGATGGGGCGAAAACCAGGAGCTACTAGATGGGCGAACGTTACCAAGTTGCAGTAACTGTTCTCACTCATTTTTGGCGATTGTTATTTTATCCGGCAAGAGATTTATAGGGCGAGAAGAACAAGCCTGACCATTGGTGGTAATGCTTTGAACTACGCTATGTTTGACAGTCGCAGAAATTTGTGCAGCTTGTGTCAGTTCAGAAGAGGATCTAATTAGATCCGATACGCACATTTTAGGAATCACAGATCGGATGCCGATCGAATTGATAGATGTACCTTCACCTGCAGTAGATTAAGTATCAATTTCATGTAATTAGCATTCGTCTGAGAGAAAGTCACCTCATTAAAAGGCATGCATCACATCAACTTCTCACCAAAAGTTCTTATCCGACTCCCGTTAGCGGCCTGTAAGTTATAAGCAGAAAGGTGGAGGTGTCTAAAAGTGGAAAGGGGTCAAAATAACATCTGCTACGGTGTCAATGAGAAAACTAAATTCAGTTGAACGGTCGATAATATAAAACACACGGCATTTAGTGTGGCCGGTGACAGCGGTTGCCATTTCTGGCAGATGGGTTTTTCCCGAAATTCGCTTCTTTTGGTGATATTCTCATGGTTATATTACTGATAATTGGACTTTGTGGTTATTGTAAAGTTAATTGCTTTTTCAAACATAAATCTTTAATCTGCCATGCTTCTCAGCATGTGCGTTAAATTAATGTTTTTTATTTGTGTTCCTTGTTGAGGGTAGGGATATCTTAATCATCAGCAGCAAACTCAACAGCCGTCATTCATCCACACCGACGTCACACTACATTCAAAGTTCTTATTACATAATCGTTTGCGTTTCTGTTTAAGAATTAATGATAATTATCTGAAACATGTGATTTTTGATCAAAAACTGTAACCAGTTTTTTCATATAAATTACCCACTTAGTCGTACGTTAAAACGTTTTTGTGAAGGACCTGTCAGTAACCACCAATCTGCTCAATAAACGCAACTAGTCGAATCGTGAAAATATTTTCTTGCAGATTCCGAGTCCCTTCGAATTAACTATCGTTCAATGTTTGTAGATAGAATTCAAAGTAATGTTCTCATATTTGTTTGGCCACATAGAATAAACCGTTTTAATGCATGTACGTTTGCTGTTAACATCGCGTTTTTAGTGCTTGCATGATCTTTGAGATCTAGTATCTCTGGAACTGTTCCGTATAATCTAGCGTAGCAAAAACAAGAGCTTTTAA
Organism: Atriophallophorus winterbourni; assembly: GCA_013407085.1. Lineage (NCBI taxonomy): Eukaryota > Metazoa > Platyhelminthes > Trematoda > Plagiorchiida > Microphallidae > Atriophallophorus > Atriophallophorus winterbourni. The sequence goes on along the minus strand of JACCGJ010015024.1, from coordinate 9,765 downwards.
TCTATCACAATTTGAAGCTCTCAGTTGAAATTCACGGCACGTCCAAATGAACCCGTTTCTTAAATTTGGTAAAATGCAAAGCTAGCAAAGTCTTCGCTGATACGTAGAAACGGTTACAATATGCGTTTTAAAGGCAAACTTACTGTGCTGATTGTTATTTTCAGTGAATCGGTCAATGCATCTACAATATAAAAAGTATGTAAATTCATATTCATGGTGCGATAAGCAGAATAATCTATTAGAATTTAAATCAATGTACATATGCCCAATGGACATAACTCACAGCGTGATATATAAAGATGACAGATTCGATTAGATGTAGCGGTAACAACGTAACGCTTATGTTACTGAAGTCTAAATACAGACGAGCCGCAGATTAATCTACCTTTCGGAGTTTGTCAATTCTTACTAATCATGTTTAAAGGATTTCCCTATTCAGTGTTCCAGGTAATAATTATTTATGTTCAGCAACTCAAATGTCAAATTAAAAATGGACCTGAATTGTATCTTATCCCTTGATCGCCCTCTCTGCACTGACCTTACATTCGAGGTACACAATGTCGAGAATATATTGGTCAGCCTAGCTTACAACAAGTCGGCAGGGCCCGATAGCATCCATCCACGAATGATCAGACTGCCAGCGCCTATATTAGCTGTGCCGATCACAGAAATTTTCACATCATCCCTCAGTCAAAGTACCCTTCCTTTGGAATGGAGAACAGCCGTTGTAGTTCCTATTCATAAGGGAGGAGCTTCCTCGGCGGTCAAAAATTACCGCCCGGTTAGCCTCACTAGTGTACTATGTAAGTTTATGGAAAGATTGATCCGCGATAAAACTTGTGGATATCTAACCACACACTCCCTTTTGAATGGTGCACAACACGGCTTCCCAAAAGGTAGGTCATGTCTGACAAATTTGTTGAGCTTTATAAACGAGGTTACTAAGAGGATGGATGATGGTATAGCTGTAGAAGTCTTCTATCTCGACTTTAGTAAGGCTTTTGATTCAGTCAACCATAGGCTCTTGCTTCTCAAACTCTCAGCCATAGGAGTATCAGGGAACCTTCTGGGCTGGATTCGAGCATTCCTTAGCGACCGTTCTTTTACTGTCAGGGTAGATGATACTTACTCCGCAAGTGCGCATGTAACGAGTGGGGTTCCCCAGGGCTCAGTCTTGGGGCCGTTGCTGTTCCTCATCTTCCTTGATGATCCAGCCAACCAACTGCTCTCACCCTGTTATATGTTTGCTGACGACGTTAAAATTGTCGGTAGGTCGGATAAATCCGATCTGATAAGTGACGTGAAAGCTGTAACAGCATGGGAGGGTAAGTGGGACCTTCCCCTTAACCTAGATAAGAGTCACTTGCTCTCTACACTAGCAGGCAACATGATAGTGTCTACGCCCTCAGCTCACACGGAGTTCCGTAGGGTAAAGTCTACTAAGGACCTAGGAATCGTAGTCTCCGCAAACTTTAAGTGGGCTGACCAATGTGCTGCTGCAGCTCAAAGGGCCAGGAGGGCACTCTTTCGACTACGTTCAGCCCTCACTTGCAGAAAAGCTGAGGTGCTATTGCCCCTCTACAAGGCAATAGTAAGGCCACATTTAGAATACTGTATCCAGGCTTGGAAGCCGTATTACCAGAAGAATATAGTGCAGCTAGAAAAGGTACAGAAGCTAGCCACTCGCATGATCGAGGGGTTAGCATACACCAATTATGAAAATCGTCTATTAACACTAGGACTTTTCTCACTTAGGAGGAGGCAACTTAGGGGGATCTTATAGAGACCTTTAAGATTGTCAAAGGATTAAGTTGTCTCGAATTCGATGACTTCTTCCGGTTCTCTCCTTTGGTTGGTACACGAGGGCACATTCTTAAGCTAAGTAAACAACACACCAGGCTCGAATCCAGAACGCACTTCTTTAGCATCCGTATAGTGAACGCGTGGAACTCACTCCCCGCAGTACTTATCATGGTAACTTCAGTAATTGCGTTCGAACATGGGCTGGACGAACGGTGGCAGGTGCTCTCCCCTGAGCATTACCCTTAAGAATAAATCCCTCCATATTTATGATAAAACAAAACACAAAAATATTCGAAAAAACATTTTGAAACACGAAAAAGTTTCTTTTTCATTTTTTCGTATTTGTGGAAATAAACTGCTGTCCATCGTCTCTTCATTCGATTGGACATGCAACATGCATAACTCTCTCCTCTTTCGGTGATGAGACATCTCCCATCTTCCATTCACAGTTACACACGCCTGTGTTACTTACGAATCAATCCTGGTAGTGGCGGGTGTTTTCAAGCACACCTCCGAAAGAATCGGGGCACTCGTTTCGACTTGGTCGACTATCGCCCTGTGATACTGATACTGATACTGATACTGAATTGCTATACAAGCTTAGGTAGTTCATCTTTTAACGTTGTCCCGTAAATAAAGTAAGGGCTAGAGTTCTCTGTGTTTTTTATTTATTATACACGATGCTACTTCAGCTGACCTCTCACCGTGCTGGTGAAGAGAAACTGCTTTTTTCTTTTTCCATCATCGGTTATAACGCGGTGCTTCCTATATAAAATCCGGATAATCTCTTGGCGTCGCGATCGTCGAAGATTTCAAATAGACAAAAAGAATAAACGTTTTGTTTGTGGTGGGTGCTTCTCTGCAGCTTTCCACCGAAAGAAATTCTAAACGCTCGATTGGCCCGTTAGCCACATACTGTACTGTGCCAACTGAACTGAACTGAACTGAAATGTGTTAAAGACAAAACGAGCGGTATATTCAATAATTACGGTATTTTCTGGTGTGACTGCGATAATTTAAAAAATTGTTTTGTGCTATCAGTAAGGCTTGCTAGCCTTCACTAACGATAGTCTTTCATTATATGTTATACAATTTCTATTCCAAATCTTGCACTCAGCGCTAAAAATCGTTGCGTCTTTTAACATCACCTATTTGTGAGAATAGATTTTCTCTTGCATTCCAGATTACTCTCATACCAGAAGACATTCGTGAAGTCATTGTTTGAAATGGGGAACGCTCTTCTATGGCATACCTCAGAAATAAATCTGGACGCTCGATTGGCGATTCAGTCACAATTCGTCCTGTGTAAACTGAACCGGACTACTTGGGATAATTTCTCAGGCGCAAGCCTATTAGAGTGGAGAATAAGCAGAGCTACCAGGATGCTGTGGGTTATTTGGCGTTTCTTTGCGGCGATTACGCCTTGGTATGTTTCAGACGCATCTGTTTGTCCACTGTTTTAATATGGGCTACTCGTAGCGTAACCACAGTCTTAAGGCGAATAGTCAATAGTTCAATAGTTTATTGTGATATAAAAAGCTAAGAGCTTGTACAAACCGCATGGTAGATTGAGCGGTGGGTCGAAAAAGCAAAGAAAGACATGTTTGAGGTTCCAAGGCCTTATAGGGGGCCACATTCGTGTTTAGCCTGCATTATCAATGGATTTTTGTGGCATTTGGAGAGGTAGGGCGTCAACCCGGGATATAGCTACCCGCCACATCCTCCGTAACGGGTTCAGTTGAAATCGGACTTCCGATACTGGGATCGTTGCCACGAGCTAGTGAATCGTTGAAAAACGTGCGGTAGGGGTTGTGAAAAAAATTAAAAATAGTGTTCAGGTGATTTGGGAGAGGGGGATATCATGGAGGTGGGAATCAAGGAGACCTTTGAAGGAACCGAAGGAAACGGCTTCAAAAAGTGTGCCGGGGAGAGTGTTCCACTGACTCCAAACTCTTACGGAAAAAAAGTTGTCCACATTCAAGCCTGCTCTGTTGATATAACAGTTTGAGCTCATGTCCTCGGAGGTTAGTGCTCGGAGAGGGAACGAATAGGGAGTTGCATGGATGGGAGGGGTTAGTCAAGATCCGGTGGGTAGGTAACAGAATATATATATAAAATTCGATGTATTTCAGTTAAGCATTTATTATATGCTAACGATGTAAAGCGGTCCATGATCCTAATGATGATGCTGTGGCGATTGGTGAGGTAACATTATTATGATGCATTGTAGTTAAGGCTTCAGGGTAGTTGCTATGCTGATGGCGCTCTACTCGTTCGAAACACGATTGAATGCACGTTAGATTCGAGGAATAGGTACCTAATCCCAGTGTCTGTGCCAAATCTTTCACAGGTTCAGTAGCTTGTGAGGTCCCACCCTTTCCTCTCCTTTAGAATTTTATCATCTCATGGTTCTATGACAATTAAGCACACCGATGCAGTGCTATCCATGGTAATGACGGGTCATCTCTCATAATTAGCGTTCACCCTGGTTAAGGTACTGCAATAATCTCCTTTAATCTTCATCTTTGAAACAGCCGAAAACTGCGTCTGCTCGTTTAATTAGTTGCCAGTGAATCATGAGCACTCACGCAGAGCACGATAAAAAGCTCGACACTTTCTATCTGTCCATCATCATCATTGACAACATTATACCGGTAACAAGTATCAAGAGCTTAACTGACATCATCATCATCATCATGAAGCACAAGTCTGGAGCCAGATAAAGTGCCAAGCAATATGAAGCAGGAAAAGCATATAAGCAAGCGCGTGGAAAAGGGAAAGCAGGCAAGCGGAATACGCAAAAACAAATGCACAAATCAGCTTGTTTTTTGTAGTTTTACTGCATGCGATTTTTTTGGTTTTTTGTCTTGTTTTTTTGTGTTTTTATATAAAAATAAAACCGGATAAAAAAATTATGACAATAAAATACACTGGCGCCACTGATTTCGGTTTGTAGCCATATAGTGCAAGGTTTCCAGCCAACTATTAGGTGAAGCTTTTGGACCCCACCCAGGCAAACGAATACGCCCAACTGAGCCTAGCGCTACGGTGAGTTTCTTCATCCCAAGTCGCCACGTCATGGACTGGCCACCCGATCTTTTCTCCCAGCTTCTGTTAGGCTCTGCGAATAAGGCGCGGTACGGTAAACGGTGAGTAGGCATTCTTAAAACATGTCCCAAGCAAGCATCAGCATTTCTCTCAGTCCGTGGCCACCTGGTCCTAACACCCGCTTGCAGACATCTATATTTGTAACACGATGCTGCCACCGAATGCGAGCAATTCTACGCAGGCAACGGGTTTCAAAACACTCGGCCTTTAGTATGGAGTGAAACATCGCGTCGACGCCACAAGTGGCGAAGTTTAGCAAACGCTGCACCCGCTTTGCGAACACGATATGAGATCTCGTCCTCGACATAACCGCCAGCAGAAATACAACTACCAAGGTAAACAAAGCTGTCGACCAATTCAAGATTGACATCGCACACAGTTAGGTTTGGAAGAGAGCCGCTCCAATCCTGGGTAAGTGTTTTACAATTGTTAGGCGCAAAGCACATGCCATACCTTGAAGCTTCAAGTGCCAGGCGGTCCAGGGCTTGTTGCATTATATGAGGGTCATCTCCCAGAAGTGCGATGTCATCGGCATACTCTAGATCGGTCGCTCGCTCACCCGGCAGAAGTTCAACACCTGTGCCCACCAGGCCAGCTAAAGCTTTTCTCAGGACATCGTCGATCGCGAAGTTAAAAAGGAACGGCGAGATAGGGCAGCCCTGCCGCACCCCGCTGGAGATATTGAACGAGGACGACAATTGTCCGTACGCTCGAACCCTGCCCGAAGTTTGGCAATATAATGCTTTCAAGATCCAAACATACTTCTCGGGCACTCCATGTCTCAGTAGACAGTTCCAAAGACTTTCACGATCGATTGAATCGAATGCCGCTCGGATGTCAAGGAATACCACGATAGTTGGTTTACGAAAAGTGTGGCGTTGCTCCAGTAACTGACGGAGTGTGAAAATTTGATCTATGCACCCTCGGCCGGCACGAAACCCAGTTTGCTCCTCACGGATTTGATCTTCCCGTTTGTGAAGTATAGTTTGTTCAAGCCCAGATATAGATTGAAAGCGAAGTATTCAATACCCGGAAGTCAGGTTTTATTCAATTCAGAATGACAGTATGAGAGCTATAATGGAAAGAGAGAGACGTGAGTAAAAGTAGGGTAGCAGATGTGCACAAAGGCAATGTCATATTCACAACATTCTCCCCGGCCAGAATGTTCTATCTAGATTTCTCTGTTCCGCAATACATAAGGCCTGGTACGCTGTTGCTGAACCACCAATTCTTGGGCATTTTCGGAAAGCATCCCGGAGTCAAATGTGGCAGTATCCTGGTCAGAACGCTGGTTCCGTGTGGCATGCTCGTCATACAAATGAAATTCATCAGGAGCGTCGGTAGAAAAATCTCCTTTTGGTGCTAACTGGCGTGTAGACACTGTGTCCTCGCGTCCAGTCGGGAACCGTACATGTGCATACTGAGGGTTGCATTCGATCAGTTGTACTTCGTCTACCAGGGGGTCAAATTTAGATGCTCGGTAATTGCGTTTCATAAGCAAATCTGCGGAATCTGACAACCACGGCGGGAGACTTCTATTTGGAGTCGATCGTCTGGTGTATTGAAAGAGGCGCTCATGTGGGGTCGAATTGGTTGCAGTGCAAAGGAGGGACCTTACGGAGTGTAAAGCATCTAATAAAACGCTCTCCCATCGATCGGTTGATAAGTTTCTCGTTTTCAAGGCCAATGATATGGCTTTCCATAGCGTACCATTTAGTCGTTCGACTTGCCCGTTGCCTTGAGGGTTGTAAGGTGTAGTCCGGCTCGTGGCGATCCCTTTATCCAGCAGAAACTTTTTGAGTTCATCTGACATGAACGCAGAACCACGATCGGAGTGTACATAGGATGGCATTCCGAAGATGGCGAATAGTTGTGAAAAACAATTGATGACAGTTTGCGCTGAGGTGTCTGCACAAGCAAAAGCGAAAGGGAACTGTGAATATTCATCGATCATCGTCAACAGGTAACGGTTGCGAGTAGCTGATGGAAGTGGTCCTTTGAAGTCTATACTCAGTCGTTCAAACGGTTGAGTTGCTTTTATTAAGTTTTGTCTATCTGGTTGGAAGAAACGAGGTTTGAGTTCGCAGCAAGCGCTACACCTGGAACAAACACTTCGGATTTCGGCGATAGAGAAGGGTAAATTCAATTTTCGAACGAAGTGAATCATGCGAGTTACACCTGGATGGCACAATGACTCATGTAATGCGATCAGATCTCGATGAGTTGATAAAGCCCCACAGTAAGCACGAGGAAGCGCGTCGGCTGCAGCATTTTCTATCCCTGGACGGTAAATTACATCGAATCGATATGGAGATAGCTCCATTCTCCAACGCAAGATTTTATCATTTTTAACTTTCGTACGTTGACGATTGTCGTACATGAAAGCGACAGAGCGTTGATCGGTGACTAATTTGAAATGATTGCCAAGAAGATAATGCTTCCACTTACGAACTGCTTCTACGACTGCGTGGGCTTCTTTTTCAACAGAAGAGTGATGTCTTTCAGATGGTGTTAGCGTCCGAGAGAAAAAGGCAACAGGTCTTCCATTTTGATTTAAAGTCGCCGCGATTGCTACATCCGAAGCATCAGTTTCTACCGTGAGCGGTACGTTATGATCAATTGTTACTACCACTGCGCTCTCTAGTTCCTTGCACAAGGCCCGAAATGTCTCGACAACGTGCTCCGGCAACGGAAAAGTTTTATTGTGGACAAGTGGATGGATTTTATCTGAGAAGTGTGAAATCCATTGAGAATAATAGGCGAACATTCCCACAATTCTTTGCTGAGCTTTGATGTTGCTAGGCCGTTCTAGGGTTCGAAGCGGTTGTAGTCGATCAGGATCAGGTTTGATTGCCCCCTGTGTTACCTCGTAGCCAAGCAATCGGATAGTATCCGAGCAGATGATACTCTTGGAATCATTGAATGTTATGTTGTACTTTTTCGATGCGATCAGAAACTTCTCTAAATTACTGTCATGCTGAGTTTTATCAATACCGCATATGGTAACATTGTCAATGTAAACGAAAATATCTTCTAGTTTCTCGTTTTCTATTATGACATCCATGATCCGCTGGAAACTAGAAACACCGTTTGTAACACCGAAAGGTATTCGACAAAACTGATATAATTTGCCACAAGCCTCGAAAGCGGTGAACTTTTTGTCATCATTGTGCAGGGGTATTTGATGATAAGCACTCAGCAGATCTAAAGTACTGAAGTATTTGTAGTGTGAAACTTTTTCAATCATTACGTCTATACGTGGAAGAGGATATGCATCCAGCTGGGTGTACCGATTTATAGTTTGACTGTAGTCGACAACCAGACGTTTCTTATGACGTTCATTCGTCGTGACCAAGACCTGGGCTCTCCACGGAGAGACTGACGGTTCGATGATCCCTTCATTCAAAAGACGCTTGATTTCTGAACGTATGAACTGTTCGTCCGGGACGGAATGTCGTCTGGATTTCGTTGTTATCGGTTTGCAATTTTTCGAGAGATGATTGAAGAGTATCGGGGGATCAACGTTAGCAGCGGTTAACCAACAAATAGACAGAGGTGGTAGAGCACCTCCAAAAGGAATTTCCACCTTTTGATGCAACTTCAAAAAGTCATGACCCAAAAGAACATCTGAACATAGATTCGGGAGTACCGAGAATTTGATGTTGTGATAGGTAGAACCATTGATTGAGACTGAGAGAAAACAATGACCGTCCGTATAACTGGATAGTGATGTGTTGGCCATTGTTATGAGGTTTTTTGATTCAGTTACTTTGAGAGAGTTTCCAAGCACAACTGGAGTTGAAATATAGCTTTCGGAACTTCCCGTATCGATCAGAGCCTCGAGCTTTATCCCGTTTATGTACAAAGGAATCACAGCTTTGGATAAACTTTCCGGAGCTGAGGTTGAAGCAAGAGCTGAGATGGTGGAGTTAATCGCGCTGGGCTTCGTTTTGCGGGAGGACAGGCAAACAGACTGAAAATGACCCTTTTTGCCACAGGCTTTACAAGTTGCATCACGAGCGGGGCACTTCACACGAGGATGTCGACTGTAGCCACAAAAGAAGCATTTGAGTGTTGATACCGCGGCTGTTATCTCCATAGCTTCGGTAGGGTCAGCAACTGAACTGGTGGATTCGGAAGTTGTACCACATGGGATATTATGGTTCTGATAAGTATGCGATTGTATTTCGGCTAGCTCCAAAGAGCGTGCTTGTTTGAAGGCTGTCTGAAAATCCAACGAACGCCACTCGAGTAAACGTTGTCGCATGCTATTTGATCGTATGCCAGTGATGAATGCGTCCCGGATAGCATCGTCACGGTATTGTTCGGCTGTCACGGCTGTGAAATTACATTCCTTTGCCAAGGACTTTAGTTTTAAAGCGAATCGATCGAGAGATTGGTCGCTTTCTTGTTTACAAGTGGCAAGAAGATGGCGTGCAAACACTTCGTTTTGAGGCTGCATGTAGAGATTCTTGAGGACAGAGATGGCATCGTTGAAGTTGTCGCACTCAGTGATGTAGTCGTAAACCACGGCGGAGACAAAGTTGATCAAGTAATTGAGTTTAACTGACTCTTCAGCATTAACGGCGGCGATGAAGTTCTGAAAGGTTTTATACCAATGATTCCACCGTTTCGCAGCTTCAGGAGAACTGAGGTCAACGTCGAATCGTTCAGGTTGAAGATGACGTTCCATGATCAAGTATTCTTGAAGTGAATAAATTGAAGTATAGTTTTGTCAAGCAGATATAGATTGAAAGCAGAAGTATTCAATACCCGGAAGTCAGGTTTTATTCACTTCAGAATGACAGTATGAGAGCTAAAATGGAAAGAGAGAGACGTGAGTAAAAGTAGGGT
>JACCGJ010015023.1:0-42453 GCA_013407085.1 Atriophallophorus winterbourni | reverse complement strand
ATATATATGCACAATATGATACAGATATAGTGCCGTTTAAAAGAAACAATGAAATGTACAAAGCGAGTAGGGATAAAATCGGGTAGAAACAGTGAGAGGGGAACAGTGAGTAATATTTTGTCCATTTACACGCATCAATCATTCACGCGATTGCGATGTACATCCATGGTCGTCATCGACCGAAGGAGGCCAACAACACACATCATTTTTTGAATTTTTCTTAAAATAAAGGTTTTGAACAACAAGAAAATCTCAGGGAGTAATAGAGATGATGCACTCTTTCCATTGATGTCGGTTCATTGCCATCGTTGCCAATGTGTTGAGCTATACACTCTCACCTTTTCTTGCACCCCATCCAGGAAAGCGCGCTCGTCCAACCCTAGCTAGACCAGAAGTGAGCCTTTTCAAGCCACTATTCTATGTTAGTGGCTGACTGCCAGCCACTTTCTTCCAGTCTGTACCAGCTGACGCATAAAGCGCTCGGCGTGGTAACCGTTTGGTTTTCATGCGCAGGACGTGCCCCAACCAGCGGAGACTACGTCGGTTAATAATTGTCTGAACACTAGTGCCGTTGCTTCCTGAGACGCAGCGCCTGACCTCAGAGTTGCGAACGTGGTGTTGCCACCGTACGTGTGCTATCCTTCGCAGACAACGTTGGTCGAAGACCTCAAGCCTCCTAACATCTTCTGAGCGAACTGTCCAACATTCACTCCCGTATAGCAATACTGTCCTTACCGAGGTGAAATATATCCTTCCTTTATTTCTCAAGCTCAAATCACGTCTCTTCCAGAGGCACTTAAGTTCAGCGAATGCCAGTCTGGCCTTAGCAATTCTGGACGTGATTTCCTTCTTTATCCCACCCCCAGCAACCACCAGAGTTCCTAGGTATTTGAACTGCTCAACATGCTCGAGAATAAGATCATTTATGGCAAAATTTGGCAGTTCATCAGACCAGTCCTAATGGAGCACATTACTCTTGCTTGGCAAGAAGAACAGCCCATACTTAAATGCCTCCATTGCCATCATATCCAAGGCTTGTTGGATAAATGTTGGGTCTTCGCCCAATAAGGCAATATCATCAGCATAGTCCAGGTCCATAACCCGCTCACCTGGAAGAAGCTCAGCGCCACCCGTGGAGAAACTACTCAGAGCACTCTTGAGGACATCCACAATGGCTTAATTGAACAAGAACTGGGAGATTGGACAGCCTTGTCTTACACCCGTTGTGGTACTGAATGGCATTGAACGGCTATCCTACGCCCTTACCCTCCCTATCGCGTGTGCGTATAATTCCTTCAAGAAAGCGAACTATTTCGATGGAATTACATTGCGAAGTGAGCAGTTCCATAGGGCGGATCTGTCAACTGAGTCAAAGGCGGCTCTGATATCCAGAAACACCACAATGGTAGGTCGCTGATACAAGTGACGGTGTCGTATGCTCTCACTACGAATATTTTATATATAGACTACCTATTAGTACCGCGTTGTTTTAGATTTCAGAGGGAATTCCATCCAGCGAAAGCAAGTTGGCAAGCCTTTTCAATACGCATTGCACTTCCAGTGGATAAAGTTGAGCTTGAACAATTTTAAAAAATCTTGAAGTTTGGATATACGGTAACCTAAAGAAGAGCATTCTTTTTGGTGTCATTTAAAAGCAGTCTTTCAGGAGTAAAAGATTATCAGAATTCATTGCAGAAAACTTTTGTCCGCAATGATGAAACTCTACACAATTCCACATATGAAACAAGCATCGAACGTTTAAACTCGTTCTCCTGAAAGGACACTGCTTGATCGAATATACCGTCACACACACAGAAACACGTAACTGGATTCCATAAACCTATGCACAAGAAAAGAATGAAACAGTTCATCCTCTCCAGTTCACTTCAAATGAGCTTTCAGAATGATGTGATAAGTAAAACAAAACTATAAAATATTACGACAACCACATAGGTATTCAGCGATATTACATTATCCACTTTCCAATAACAAATATCACCGATAATATTAGTTCATACGTTTTTGTTTCATCTAAAATTATTCTTGGCGCACCCAGTGTTAAAACGACAATAATTCAAAATTTGTACATATATTCATTGCAAAACAAATGAAATGCAACCGTTTATGCTTTTTGTCACCACTCCCTTGAATCTCGAATCCGTTTCTATATTTCAATTAATTTTGTTACTCATGAGTAGTCATAATATATGTTCAAATCACTCTCATAGGACTCGGGATGCATGGTTGTTTCTTCATTTTCATTTGGGATCAAACATTTATGTTAGATCAAACAAATTCAAATAAATACAAAAGATATATTTTTAGAACGATTTGCAGATTTTTTATAACTCTTGTACAGTTTTTGAGCGGTTTCAATCTGGCGTTCTTGTCGATTATTTTTCTTTATGGTGTTTTCATGTAAAGGAAGTTTGTTTTATGTCCCATATGCAATAAGTTTTATACACATTTTATATTTTGAACTATTTATATTTAGTTGCTAGTTTGAAACATTTTAAATGATTCTAAAACAAAATGACATTAAAAATAATGCAAGCTGAATTTACATGGATATATTTCGAGCCCGCTGGTAGAACATACTAAGTCCGATCATTCAAGATTTTCTACCCACTATTAACCTTTCAAATTTTTTTGCAATATTTTTCCTTGAATGTAAGGAAAAGATTAAATTTAATCACTAAAAATTCTTGTAAACGTTTAATGTTGTCATATCGTTATGCGTTGCTCACATCCCACGAACTTGCAGAACACAATCTGTTTCTGGCTGTTCGCCGTCATCAAGTGAAGAAAGTTAAATTGGATTCAATATGCCTTGTAACAGTGGAAGAACGGTAGAGAAAGTAAGACTTTGGAGCCACTGAATAATAGTATTCTTAAAACAAACCACGATGTTCAAACAGAGAATATTAAAGTAATTTCTGATTAAGCGCTCAAAGCGCTCATGGATGACTAAAATAACGTGTTTCTCTCATCCCCTGCAATTCCACACCACAACCGGTTTCTAACTGTTCACCGCCATCCTGTAGATACAGTAAGATCGGTTTTAATGAACCTTGAGCGTTTGTCCAGGAATCAATCTGTGATACTGCGTTTGAACATCGTGGCTCTTTGTCGAACCATATTAAACAGTGGCTTTAAATTCTAACTCTGTTGTTTTCTCCTACATTATGTTTGTGCCATCGCGTCATTTCTTCATTAAACACCAGACAGCAATAAATAAACGGATCACGATCATATAATTCCACAATCCGTTGAAAACATGTAGATTATTTCCTCAACAATAAGCGCTTCGATTTTACCGGGATACTCCATATTGCTCACTTTTACGGTACATTAAAATTCGTTGATAAAATTGCCAGTGAATTAAAATAGGACAAAATGTATATTTAAAATCTATATATTGTGGGTATTGTATATATTCTGGGTATTTGATGGTGCTGTGTGAATACATATATATTCTGCAAGCTCATGTGTTTTATAGCATCCACATATGAATTTCATGCCAATATGCGCTAACTTTTTAGCTATTCCAAAGTTCAAAATGTTACTACTATTCGGATAATGCTTCATAGGTGGTATATTGTGGTGCTCACAACCCCATCACTTACACAGCACAACAACCGGTTTCTGGCTGTTTGTCGTCATCATGTGGAGACAGTAAGATAAGTTTCAGTGAACCGTGAAACAGTGGCATATACTTATGTTTATTCCATAGGTGTTGTTTTCATTTTTTGTTATTCGATGTATGATGAACCAATTTAACTAATTCATTAACGGGGAACACATCCAGTTGATAGCACAACTCGTTCACTATAACAACAGGTCGCATCCATTGGTGACCTTTAATGATTACTGGAATATTTTCGAAATAAAATCGAACCCGTTTTTACGTTTCTTCAACCGCTTTTCTAAACAAGACACAAATGTTTCACTGATATTTTCTAGTGGTTGCCTATAAGCTGACATTTTGCAAAGTAATTTTTCAAACGATTGCGCATGATACAGTCACACACGTAAAACGCGCCGTTAACCAACAGCACACAACGGTGTACATTTTCAATCAAACATCTGTGGGTGGTTGGCCTTCGGTCGATGGTGTTGACAATTAACCATACGTATCGTGATTAGCGGTTCAATAGTTCTATTGATCGATCGGCAATATGAATCGAAACATTCAATCTAGTTGTGACGACACTTCATCGAGCAAAATTCAAGCTAGTGAATGTTCATCAATGAAATGAATGTGATTCTATGTGATGCAGCATAATTTCCTGGCGACGTCAGGTACACTATTTTTGTTTCAGTTTGTATATAAACTGGCGCTCGCGAAATCAAGCAATCCGAGAGAGAAGTGATAAATTTGGCAATACATAGATGTTATTCAACATGATTTGGCTGACTGAACCTTGTTGTGTTGGACTTGATGACACGATAAGAGAAACGGTAAACAAAGCACTTTGGTGATTTGCTGTGTTCCTGTCCACGAATCGTAAGATTCTTTAGATTTTCGGCTGGTGTGACTGTTGATGGATGATCGTAATCTAATTGAACATTTTGGGTAAACGATTGCGGTGCCAAACACCGAGCTTTGACGAATCTGTCGTTTGCAACTTGTTGTACCACTGAGTTGGGTTTCACGTTATTCCTGATTTAATTATTACAATTCTGGATCGAAATTCACAGAAATTACGATTTCCGATTGTGTTGTCCTGTTGCTGGCACGTATTCTTGTATCTTTACTTCTAGAATTGTCTTCTAGACTATACCTAATGCTATTTCTCACAATCAGGACAGGGAATTTTCGGCATCACTTTGTTGATTTCATCTTTGGCAAGGGCGTCTTTGGATTTCGGCAGCTAATTGACGTTATTCAGTTGAAATTTGAGGGCAAAATATTCCCAACTTAGATTTCTTTGGGTAATTTCTGAGTTGCGCTTGTAGCAGAGAAATAAAAATATTCTGAGGTGTTGAAGTGAATGCAAACAATTCACTATAGAAATAATTGGTTTATCTCATATTTAAAAATCAATCAATGTTAACAGCATTGCTTCTATTTTTACATGAGGGTGTTAACTTTGTTCTGAATTCAGAAATAAATGCAGTTAGGTTGCACCAGTCATGGCAGTTCTATGTTAAACAGAGGTAGAGGTTCTTTCGGTAATCTATTTGCCTGTGCGACTACAAAGTGTTACGTGGAAGTCACTGACACTTAATCTCTTGATAAATTGCGAATTTGGAATTTGTTTGTATAAAGGCTTACTATGATATCAGTGAAACAGATCTCTGTGTTACCTTGGTTAAACGGTTGCCAATGTATTAAACAGCGTTTGTGGACAGCCCGAATACATGATGGTTCGCAAAAGTTTCACGGTATATCCGAACCACCTGGTACTACATATATATTAGAAGCCGCTATTATCCAGAACCTGTTGGAGAATGACTTTGTGATCGAAATACTGTTATTCGGTATTGATTTTGTGATGCTCTATTCAAGGCATCGTCTTGAAGATGAACGGAATATAGATATGTGCCGTAACGGTCCTGTTGCTTATTGCCTCAATGCTGGATCATTAAATTTCCATATCTTTCTTTGAATTCTATATAATATAAAATTTTCATCAACCTTGAGGTTATATATTTTGTCTCCCAAACATGTTGATTACACATTTTTCATCAAAAAGAACTGTGTCAGTTCACCAATATATTCCAAAACAGTTCAGAATTTTCACCACAGTCAAACCTCATCAATGTTATTTTTTGCGTTGGGGACACATTTGTGCCAGTAATAATGTTTCTGGTTTCTAATCACGCGCTGTGGCATATGCAGGCCGATCAAAGGCAACATTAACGACTATGCTTTCAAGCCAATTAAGATGAAAAAATGTAATCACTCATTTAGTAATAATCAATAGTAGATATTCAAAAAACCTTCTTCCAGTCCCTTAACAACACATTTAAACAAAAAACCGAGCATGTGAATAGCTGCGGCGAAGCAATACGATTTTATTTATCACATTCGAGCAATTCAGCTCTGGTTCTCTTAAAACATCCCCCGTATAATAAATACCTACATCCATCCCACGAAAGAGTAAATGATCACAGTTTGGGCGCCGTGGCTGCGTAAGGACATTGAATTGCTGGATAACGTTTGATACCGAGCGACGAAGCGAATTGATGGAATGCACCACATCTCATACCAAAAGTTAAAGGCCATGCTGTTTTGACACAAAGGAGAGTAAGGATTGACACGATCCTAATACTGCGGATGGAAAATCACTCTCTCCGCGATTTGACAGAAGTCAGTTCCCCTAAGATTAACGGAGTCATTCAAGCTGTCTCGTTATACCGCACTCAAGACTCGATTGTAGACGTCATTTCTTCTCGTTGCGCATTAGCTTCCTGTGGAATTCACTATCATAGGTTATTGTGAACACTCCTACGATCCGTGATTTCAAATTGAATCTGGGTGCTTATATCAAAAGCACTTCACTATCGGCCCTGTATATTGACCCCATACGAACCCACAAAAACTACACTCCTCAATAGAATTTTGATTGCACCCTCTATAATTTTCATAGCTGTCATCCAATGGTACATGTAAATGTGATTGCTTTTTTCACCATAAAATAATGATTATTGATTATTCTTAGCTACTTACAAAAAACTTAAGCTGCTGATTAAGACACATTCAGACATGAAGAAGTTTAAAACGTACGCTGTCAGTTACGTTTGCTTCAATACTGGCCATTTGTCACCTCACACAAGTAATAATCTGCGAATTTTGCATCTAAAACATAATGACGCTGATGCACGATTTTTAAGTGTATGCATGCTGGCTATTATCCAGTCAACTTGTCATTTATTCTACTATATTTCACGTTTAAGTGGAATTGTTTAAGCGGAATTTCTGGTAACTGCAACATTGTAATGATCAAGTGAAAATCACTTCCATGTCTGTATTTGTCTAATTTTTCAGTCGATCGGTCAATCACATCAAGAAAACAGATTGCAAAGGATTCGCACATTCACCTAGCTTTGGTTTTTAACTAGTAAACGCGTATTTCAAACAATTCAAACACAAAATTCTCATACGCTTATCATTAGAGTGAAATAAGCCTCGTACTCAAGACCCACCCATCATCTAAAATACGAAACTCATGCATTGGTAAACACCTGCTAGCAAACATAATGTTTCACTGTTTTGTGACTATTATAAAAATAATGTTCCAAAATGCAAAGTAATTCGTTTACAAAAATTCGTTTTAAATGGAAAAATTTCAACTGATTGCTGTCAATTATGGCTCAGTATAATTGCAATGTATTTTCTATTATGAGGGTGGCTCCGCTGCCAGTCAACTTGTTTATTATAGCATAAACACCATGGGTGGTATAGGCCGGGAATTTTGAAATGACATGTAGCTTTGAAACCCCTTACGGCTACTTACTACGAGGACCGTTACACCGTAATCCATTTGAGAGTTGCAAGCTTTTTCTATTCGCCTATAATCTGAACAATATATAGATTCATTTTTAGGTGAAGTTTGCCATATGCAGCTCTCCGCGACATTTATTAAACGGTCTATAGAATTTTGTAGATTCTCGGGGTTTCTACACATTGAGGCTAATCCAGACGCGTATATGAGCAGCATTACCGAAAATTGCTTGCAAGATGAATCCCAAATATTCATAGCAGTAGATCCAGTGTGCAAATACGTTGAAGGACACCAATATCATTTGGACACGTTAGTCAATCAAAATAAGTGACCGCATCGAATTCACGATTGTCTGCGGCTCATCGTGAATAGCGAACCACAAAATAATACCGTATCTTACTGCCATCTAGGATTCTGAGATGGACGTAGCTGTCTGAACAACAACGATCACGGATTAAGCAACCATTTCAGAAAAATTCCAAAATTTCTTCTAGTATCTGCTACGTTAAACAAAGTATGATATTGGAATTTCACATCACAAGACAAACCTTTCCGGAAAATAATTAGGCTTTATGATGATGGATGTATTGTCGATGTTGCGTTGTTCTTAACCCAACAGTCCGGAAAACAGAACAAGCCGGAATGGAACGATGATCGGGAGTTCAAGGTCCAAGCGCCCAGTGTGCACGTTTTGCCATGGACACGGTTTGCATTTATATGGCATTTATATGATCTTGTTAGGGTACACCATAATCGTTGGTAAGTGCATAATGGGAACGATGGAAGTTGGTTTTCATGGGCGAGTCAGACAATTTGAATTTAGGCAAGATGGGGTTTGTTGCCAAAGTACAGAATGGCTCACCCAACAGCAATTTCTCTCTTTAGTCGATCAGGTAATTCGGCTTGTTTTATTCGTTAGGAGTGTGCTTTGCTAACAATAACACAAGATTTTCAGATTCTGCCGAGAATACTGAATCAAGTCAACCTGTCAGAGAATCGGAATTTCTGAGGAACAAACTTACTCGGATTTACAAGAATCCTTGTACGATTGTGAACTTAGAGGGTGACGTGATTGTTCAAATGACAATCAATAATACCGTTATTCATACTATCATTGTTTAACTTATATACATTAATTTACCGCTTAATTGGAATTCCGAATGTGGTTGATTCTCACTTCTATTTGTTAACTGTTAGTTCAATTCCATTCAGTTCAATGCCGTTCATTGCAGCCGGGTGCATATAATCGTTTGAAATTATAGGAAACGAAACTGTGGAAAAATTCCAGCTAGCCTCGTAAAAATGTCTAGTGGATTGAAGGCGCGTTTATGAACACCTCCAAATTGTGAACCATTTTTCAAATGCTAATAAAGGGGAAAAGATGCGATTATTTTTAGTCGATTAATCTTTCAACAATATTGATTTTAACTATTAAAAAGTCTACCATCCCGCTTTTTGTTAATATGCGATTATTGGATAAAGAAATATTAGTAAATACTTTGTTCACCAACGTCGATAAAACAAGTGCATTACAACTAGCTAGACGGGCCTTGGAATCTGATGCCACTTTGTCAGATCGCACAAACTTGAGCGTCCAGAAAATTATCAACGGCGTATCGATCTGCCTGAGCATGAACCACTTCATATTTAATGAGCAATTATATCGACAAAAAGAAGGGTTGGCGATGGGTTCACCGATATCTCCAGTACTTGCGAACATGTATATGGAGCATTTCGAGAACAAAGCCCTTAACAATGAAGGGCTTAAGCCAAAATTATGGTGGCGCTATGTTGATGACACATTTGTTATCATCAAGCGAGATCAGTTAGAGGCATTCTTCAACTATTTAAATGAAATAGACCCACGTATTACGGTCACAAAGGAAGTTTTGCTCAGGCAAGCTTCCATTTTTGGACAGTTTAGCACAAAAAGTAGATGTGAAAATAAATACTACTGTCTACCGGAAACCTATCGATACAGATGCTGTACTACGATACTCTTTCGCTCATCCAAGATAAGTCTTCAGCTCCATATCTTGTTCCATTTTCCATAAGATAGAACACCTGTGCAGCGACGAAAGGGAGCGAAAACAGGCGCACCGTGAAGCGAGCCAAATGCTCATAGACCAAGTTTATCTAAAAAGTTTTGTAAAACGCCAATTGATAAAGGTAAAATACCCATCCGAAAAATCGGAGAAAAATTGGCGGGATACAGTTTGTATACCGTATGTAAAATTCACATCTGAAGCGATACGTATAATCTTGAACCAGGCGGCCATACGCGTAACTTATAAGAAAGGGAGAACTATCCGTTCGGTTCTGATGCACCTCAAGGATAAGACGCCTTAATCCAGCGTTACGAACAGCATCTACAGAATCAACTGTAAGGACTGTTCAGGTGTTTACATACGGCAGACTTCCAGGGAAATTCACACTAGAATCGAAGAACACCGAAAGCGTGTCCGGAGACAGCCCCGGGATGCGAGGGAATATCAAACCCTTATTCGTGATTCCGCCTTTGCGGAGCACGTTTTAGATACGGGCCACAGCGTCGATCTAGACAATGTGGCACTATTGAGACGCGGTATTAAACCGTATAGCGAACGCCTACATGCGGAGGCGGTCGAAATTGCCAAGGCAGGCCGGCTGGCGGTCAATAAGGTGGATGGGGCAGAAATCTCCACAATCTGGAGCTCGGCACTGATGCGAAAGTAAATAGTTGTTATTCACTTTATATCTACTAGTTAATTAGATTTTTGTTTTTGTTCAAAAACAGCCTTAGCCCCGTTAGTTATGTACTTTTACGTATGTGGGCAGCTGTGTCAACTGACCTTGACCGTGTTCACTTGTATCAGATTGTTTTGGATAAACACTGTGAGGAAAATGGACAACTGATCCTGGTCATTCCCACGAGACGTGACACACTGTAGGCGTACTATAAGCTGTTTAGCGGTAAGGTCAAATAAGTGGTGGCGGGTTGACTACTACTTAATCATGTTCCCTGTCCTGACTATCACCCGTGGTCTGACGAAGCTTCTGTGTCAGAAGTGAAACGTTACCCATAAACTACTCTAACCGATTGCACTCAAATTCCTTTGCAGCGTGGTTGATTCTCACTTCTATTTGTTGACTGTTAGTTCAATTCCATTCAGTTCAATACAGTTCATTACAGTCGGGTGCATATAATTGTTCGAAATTACAGGAAACGAAACTGTGGGAATCTCTCAGCTAGCCGCGTAAAAATGACTAGCGGATTGAACGCTCGTTTATGAAATCCTCCAAATTGTGAACCATTTTTCAAATGCTAATAAAGGGGAAAAGATGCGATTATTTTTAGTCGATTAATCTTTCAACAATATTGATTTTAACTATTAAAGAGTCTACCATTCCGCTTTTTGCTAATATATCGATTATTAGATAAAGAAATATTAGTAAATACTTGTTACGAACAAATCGATAATTTTAAACAAGAATTGTCGTGAGGATAATCCGTAACCGTTAATTACTGGATTAACGCGTAGATCACGCAATATTAATTCGACAAATTAACCCATTCCGTTGTTTTTACAATTGCTATGTAATTGACATTTAAAACAAGAACAATAGTAATAGTAATAATATATGATATCGCTGAGAAGTTGGGTGGGAGTGATGCCCTAGTTGAACAAAAGTGGTACTAGCTGAAGGTTGCTACTCAGACTGCGGCGTTAGAAAACCTAGGCACCATCCCTCGCCACCGGGGAGACTGGATCTCTCATGAAACCATTATTATCTCTGCCTAAGCAAGAGATGCTCCAGTGCATGGTGCTTCCGATTACCGACTTCTACGGGGAGACGCTAAACTATCGGCTCCTTAATTAACGTCAGCTATACTGGGCGAAAACGCATTTGAAATCGAACCTGCAGCGAACACAGCATTCTATTGATTCGCTTGATTCGCATGGCATCCGGGTGCCTTTCTAACAGATTTTTATACAACTGAAATAAATTTTGATAATTAGACTTTAAAATATCCCGATAATAATCAGTCACAATTCAATAATACACGGGATACTTGCACACTCTCCTTTATTATATTGATCAACTAGAGTTTGAGACAGGATTTTCAGCAGTATGCTTGCATGACACAGATTGCCTTAGATTATTCAGAAGTAAATTCAGTTAATGGAATTTATTAAGCTATCACAGAATCCCAAACCATGATTTTATACACCAAAGCCATATTATTTGCTATACAGACGAGCAGTTAGGTGATATGTAGACTGAAATCACTGACAAGGAGAAGGACTTGGGTGTGTGGGTGAGTAGCACTTTGAAACCCTCACATAACGCTCAGCTGTCTATGAAAAGACGTCACGAGTACTGCTTCTGCTAAAACGCGTGTTCGGGAGTTTCACGAAGCAAACTGTTCATCGAATAATTAATACGTACTTGAGGCCAACCATGGAGTATGCGATTCAGGCTTGGTCACCCTGGCTACAGAAGGACATCAGCCTCTTGCAGAGAATATATCATCGGACCACCAAGCTCGTTCGAGGTTTGAAGTACAAACAATCCGAAGATCGTATTGCAAGTCTCAATCTCTTCGAATCTCGTTACCGCCGTCTTAGAGGTGATTTGATTCTTATGTTTAATATACTGCATACCCCCAACCATACCCTAAATAAACTATTCACACGACTACCACCCAGAATCAGCCGGAGTCCCGACTATGCAGTACTTATTCCCGACTCGAGACTACACTGTCGAAGGTATTTTTATTCTGTACGTGTATGCTTAACCTGGAACTCTTTACCCTGTAATGTTGCACATTCACCCAACTTGGATATATTCAAATTGAATTTGGACAATTTCATGTCGACCAATCCAAACATTGAACCTATATACTTTACACCACAAAAGCTTTGAACTTTGAAAATGGGTTCTGCCCTATGGATTTTTACTTGGTTCCTGAACTGCTCAGTAAGCAAACAAATTCCGTTTTACTACCCATGTTATTCGTAATTGCCATATTATTCTGTGGTTTTTGTTAAGCTGTATGCTTTTTAGACCATTAAATTGAATTGAATTGAATAACATTAAATTCTAAATATTGATATCTCCTGATTTCGGAATATACCATTACATCAAAAGCTGAAATATTGTGCAACCTTATTGAACTCTGAACTCAGAACTTTTCATTTTAGAAAAAGCAATACGCTGAACAAAACCACTGGATGTGAGGGTATATAGAGTATAAAAGTTTTACTTTTCCAGACTTGATAGGAGGACTCAGATAGCGCATTGTTCGTCACTAATTCATCGAGCTTTGAAGCGTAAATGAATGTTCAATTACTGTTACATTTATTTCCAATGCAAGTTCCCCCTTAGTTAAATGTTAATTACAACGATTCTATAGCGATGGATGAGCCATTGAGGATTATTTTTTCTCCACCTATGAAGAACACGGATATGATCATACAAGTAACGATTTTGTAATTTTTGATACGTATATCCTATGGTACTGTACAGCAATTTGCTTTTTCAACCATAAATCTTGAATCTTGAATCTTGAATCTAAATGGTTTTTATAACATGTACCCTTTTGGATAACCATGTACACCAAATGAGTGCTTGAGCGTTGAGAAAGTAAGCTTGTTATCATCGAGTTGTAATGGTACACATATCATACATAACTACATATTCATATTGAATTATACGATAACCGGAGCAAAAATATGCGTTACGTGATACACAGCACACTATTTTCAGTGCTCTGTCAACCAAGATCTTTTTTGAACTAGTTTATTTAGCATCGAGTCTTGTGATATTTGTAAATGGGATATCCAGTGCCCACGAACATGAGAGAAGAGAGCTGATCAAATTTCCTTAAACGATGAGTAATGATAAATTTATTTTATTTTTTGCGATTTCAAGTGCTAAGTTATTCTGTTCAATCATGATGATGTTTAAATGCATCGATTCGGATTCGTTTGCAGCACTTGCATATTTACTCTCGTAATTTGTTTATCTATTATTACTCTCGTCATTCTATTGTGGTTGCGTAGTTTGTTTACTAACTTGGGTTTTCTATCGTATACCGACGGATAACTGCTCTGCAATTTAGCCTCTCTATGAGAATATCGAACAGAAAAATCATTTTATTTGCGGATGACATCAAAGTCTGGACTAGCATACGCACCATAGAAGATTGCCAAATTCTCCAAAAAGATCTCGAAGCACTTCATAATTGGTCCTTGCGGAACTGCTTACCATTCAACATCCAAAAATGTAAAATGTTGAACGTCGGTAAATCATTCGAATTCACATACTCTCTGGGATCTCAGCAACTTTCATGGGTTACTGAAGAGAAAGACCTGGGCGTGTGGATTAGCAGTAACCTGAAGTCTTCACGGCACTGTTCTGTTGTATACAAAAAGTCCTGCCAAATCTTAGCATTGCTCAGAAGGATCTTTGGTCGTTTCTCAAAGCAGATACTCCCACGTATAATTAACACCTATATCAGACCAACAATGGAGTATGCTGTTCAAGCATGGTCCCCATGGTTACAAAAGGACATGACCTTGATGCAACGGGTATACCACCGCGCGACAAAACTGGTGACCGGGCTATACAACAGGCCATACGAGGAGAAGATTGCAACTCTAAACCTCTTGGACTTTTCGTACCGTCGTCTTAGGGGTGACTTGATCCTGCTGTTCAACCTTCTGCATATTGTGGATCACCCACTTGAACACCTATTTCATCGGCAAGAAGCACGTGATAGCAGATCTCAGGGCTACAAGTTAATTATTACACACTCCAGATCAAATTGTCGAAGGTTTTACTTTGCTGTCCGAGTTTGTTTTATATGGAACTCTCTGCCACCACATATAATTTGCGCATCAAGCCTGAACTTGTTCAAGACTGAACTTGACAAGTATATGTTGACTAAATCCAACCTCGCACCTGAATACACGTGCTGACTTTCCATGTGTATAAAACATTTGTTTTGGTTTTATGAATTCCCTATATCTTTATTCTGTGCTTACTGTAAAGTATTTACTTTTTGGACCATTAAAACTTTGAATTACTTTGAATTATTCTCACAAGCTTGTGAATCAGAATTTTCATTGTGCATGGATAAAACTAGAATGCATGCAACCTGGCAATACATGAGTTTCATCTTAAATTTGCTTTTTCTCCGTAAAACATTGAAGTTTGCCTAAAATATATCAATGAATACAACAAATCTGAAGTTCAGATGTTGCTTACAGCAGAGCAGGATTCATCCTTTCTGTTATTTAATAAAGGCCATTCCATCGTTCAACTCGAGAACTCAGTAAAACATCATATGCGACTAAACTTCGAACAAATCGATCGGATTAGAATAGTGGAAAATCAACTTAACTGCAAATATCCCATTTGATTGTTGCGTAAACCAACATGATCACCCAACTACAGGTGTTTTAGCGTCTGCATTCTTTTGAATTAAACACAAGACTTTCAACGAATTAACATATCGGGCAGGTGGAACCGTAAAACGATCGATACCAAACAGAACTGAATCGATTTAGGATATTTTTAATTAATTAGTCGAAGAAAGATTCAATACATTTTCTACTGGTAACGATCCATTGCGATGAAAAATATTATGCGCAGTTCGTTGAAAGTTTAATTTTGATGATAAAATAATCGATGCTCTTTTAAATATCAGGTCAACAATAGCAATTATAATTAACCCAGAGGTCAATAATTTAATTTAATTTGCTAAAAATGGACAACAGCACATGACAAATTTTGTTCAGTTCATTTAGTTAAGATCACAGAAAGAACATCAGGCGGAGTAAAATTCTGAATTTCATCACTTCTTAATCAACCCTTAACCCCATATTTAGGTACAAAATTTGGGAAAATTTCACTACCAATTTCTCAAAAGTACAACGTAAAATTTCTTCGGACAAGTAGTTTATTCTGGCATTTTACGTACTACCAAGAATTATCTACGGTTTCATATGTTTGAAGTGTTAGACTCGTTCAATTTTCGGGTTTTCATAATTGATTTTGTTTTACTCCGAAAGTGTTTGTTTCACGGAATTCGCGAAGAATTGTAATTCATCATTTACTGGCTGCTTGAATGCTCGCATCTTTTGCACTGATGCTCCACTTTTCACATATTTTATAACCTGGTTCTGCTTTGCTCTAATATGAGTGCTGAAAACTACCGTATTAGCATAGAATCGTGTATATTTCGATCGAAACTCTTCGAGTATCTTTGGTTGCTGGCTTTGATCAAATGGAGCGAGAACCGTACAAGGTGTACATCGGAACTCGCAAGTCTCTCATTAGACAAGAATCAGACTA
The DNA here is from genome assembly GCA_013407085.1 of Atriophallophorus winterbourni. NCBI lineage: Eukaryota > Metazoa > Platyhelminthes > Trematoda > Plagiorchiida > Microphallidae > Atriophallophorus > Atriophallophorus winterbourni. The sequence continues at coordinate 26,659 of JACCGJ010015023.1, read as the reverse complement.
CGCACCTTTATTCACTCAAACATAGCAAGTTGTTGTAGGCCTCCATCGGTCGATGTCGACCATGGGTGTACATAACAATCGCATGAATTTTTTCATGTTCAACAGTTTTTTGATTGACTATACAGTCCGATTCGTGGGGAACAATCTCTCCAGCAAAGCTTGCAAAACGGACAGAACTCGGTCGTTGGGCGTCAGTTGCACCCCGGCGTGATCTGCATTCAGCAGCTATGAGCTGTATCTGCTCCTCCCCTAGCTCCCCTAGATAAACAAATTAGGAGATTAAACATGCAAGTGCTGCAAACGAATCCGAATCGATGCATTTAAACATCATCATGATTGAACAGAATAACTTAGCACTTGAAATCGCAAAAAATAAAATAAATTTATCATTACTCATCGTTTAAGGAAATTTGATCAGCTCTCTTCTCTCATGTTCGTGGGCACTGGATATCCCATTTACAAATATCACAAGACTCGATGCTAAATAAACTAGTTCAAAAAAGATCTTGGTTGACAGAGCACTGAAAATAGTGTGCTGTGTATCACGTAACGCATATTTTTGCTCCGGTTATCGTATAATTCAATATGAATATGTAGTTATGTATGATATGTGTACCATTACAACTCGATGATAACAAGCTTACTTTCTCAACGCTCAAGCACTCATTTGGTGTACATGGTTATCCAAAAGGGTACATGTTATAAAAACCATTTAGATTCAAGATTCAAGATTCAAGATTTATGGTTGAAAAAGCAAATTGCTGTACAGTACCATAGGATATACGTATCAAAAATTACAAAATCGTTACTTGTATGATCATATCCGTGTTCTTCATAGGTGGAGAAAAAATAATCCTCAATGGCTCATCCATCGCTATAGAATCGTTGTAATTAACATTTAACTAAGGGGGAACTTGCATTGGAAATAAATGTAACAGTAATTGAACATTCATTTACGCTTCAAAGCTCGATGAATTAGTGACGAACAATGCGCTATCTGAGTCCTCCTATCAAGTCTGGAAAAGTAAAACTTTTATACTCTATATACCCTCACATCCAGTGGTTTTGTTCAGCGTATTGCTTTTTCTAAAATGAAAAGTTCTGTGTTCTGTGTTCAATAAGGTTTCACAATATATCAGCTTTTGATGTAATGCTATATTCCGAAATCAGGAAATATCAATATTAGAATTTAATGGGTATTTAAAAAAAAGCATATCGCTTGGGGTATGTACGGGTCGTTTGAGGAATAAAACACAAGATTTTACAAGTTTAAATATGGAATTCCAACAAATTAGAGTATTGTAACTCGATTGCAGGTAGTTTCGCAGTTAGCTATTTCCACGTAAATAATTCCTTGAAACATATTGGGACGAAGCCATTCATTGGTGTATGTGTACATTGTTATGTAGACTACCGCAAAAGAACACAATAAAAGGCTGGTTGTTGCACATCCAGCAATAGTATCGCTTTCTAATGCATAACGTTTGCTATTGTGTTTGAAATCTGATAAACTCGACCTGTAATCGTTAACGAATAATATAGACTGTTTACCGGAATTTTTTTCGAGGCGATTTTCGTGTACCTTCACAAATTACAAACACAAAAGTTTCAATTTTATTGCTTGAATTTTCAAAAGTTTTCACATTTTTATTCAATGTGTACACACGTTTCAGTAGTTAAGTTTCAAACCAAAATTATTGATTACAGGACGTATCACAGAGCAAGATTAAATTTTATTTATAACCAGAATCGTTCTATCTAAGCTATTCACATAGCAGTGAATATGTTTTACTCTAACTGCTTTATGGTTACAAATGCTTCACCGTTATAATGTCATAATATGTTGGGTTGAACGACTTCGTAAGTGAAAGTAAAAGATAAAATGTTATAAACAATGACAAACATTTTGCTGTTTATGCAATTACATATTACGCAAGTTTTATGGCGTATATGGAACGATGAACCCGCACATTTGTATGAAACAAAATTACTAACAGGATTGTCACGGTTCAAAGTATTTCATGTTCATGGCTATAAAAGCTGTGATACGAGTTTGTAAGCCCTTCACCACATAGAGTTAGGCTGATAGAATGCAGCACGATCCAGTCAGCTTAGTCTAGGTCGTGCGTGCAGTAAGTTTGTTTAGTTGACTGACTGAACCATATTGGGTTTACAAAACAAGGGACGGAATGAAACTGAATAAACGGCAGAGTGCAGGTTTCGGTTGATGTGACTCAGGATGGTATCCGGTTTTCGTAAAGCGCATACATAATCGTGTGAATTTGGTGTAAGGATCTTAAATTACTGCCATTTCCAAAGTTTGAAGACACATTTAACAAAATATGCAATGGTTAGAAAATGGTTCCGGTATTTTCATTTATATGAGAAATTCGGGATTAGATTCGGAGAAAAATGTTACAAATTTTTAGGCCACGCTGTAAATCATTTAAATGCGTTAATTGACGGAAGCAATAAAACTAGAAACCACCTGCCAGCCAAGGGTTTCCCATGAATTTTCCCTTAGCCGAGGGGTGAGATGCGACATCATGCAACGTAATAAATGTCACATTCCCAGAAAACAGTAATCTTACTAACTGTAAATTCGTGGCATGCAAAAATATCGATTTCAAGTTCATCTTCCTAGCTACTGCAAAACATCACGTTTCCAAATCAACAATGCTCTGCACAATAACTAAATGGTTTGCTAAAACGTTACACATCCCAAAAATTTGTATATGCGGGCATTTCTATCCCACACCCCACAACCGGTTTCGTGCTGTTTGCATTCATCAGATAGAGACAGTACAATCAGGTTCCGCATACCATGCAACAGTGGAGGAATGGTGAACAATTTGCGCTTGTAAGCCAGTGTTGGATACAAGCGCAACTTGTTCAGTTAGTCACATTTTATAAATAAAATATAATAATCCATCTCGTATGGCATACTGCAGTAAATTCAATATACGGTTAGAAAGATATAAGTGGTGAGGTGACCTAATGGATATATAATTCAAGTTATATATGAGGAGTGTGTCCCACAAGAGATGCGAGAATCAAAGATAACCACACAAATTAATAATAAGGGAGATAGATGCGACTGCAACAATTACAGAGGAATCTCCCTTCTGAATGTTGTAGGCAAATTGTTTGCTAAAGTCCTACAGATCCGGCTGCAAGTTTAAGCTAATAGAATTTACTCCGAATCTCAATGTGGCTTCCGCGAGGGAAGATCAACCGTTGACATGATCTTCTCCCTGAGACAACAACAAGAAAAGCGTCGGGAACAGCGTATGCCATTATACGCTGTTTTTATTGATTTAACTAAAGCTTCCGACTACGTCAGCAGGGAAGGTCTTTTCAAAAGGCTTGATTTGATAGGCTGCCCCCGAAGAGTGCTCAAACACGTTAATTCGTTCCACTCAGACATGAAGAGCTCAGTCCATTTTAACGGTTACGCTCAGAAACCTTTGAAATTCGCCGAGACGTAAAATAAGGGTGTGTTCATTCCTCCCACGATGTTCGGGATTTTCTTGGCTCTGCTTCTGAAGTACGCTTTCAGGACTAGGACAGAAGGCATTTACCTACGCACGCAAAGTGATGGCAAGTTTTTCAACCTGACTAGGCTGAGAGCACAAGCCAAGGCACGAAATGTGCTAATCCGTGACCTGCTGTTTTCCGGCAATGCAGCATTTGTTGCTCATTCCCAAGAGCACCTCCAGTCGCTAATTGACTGTTTTGCGTCGGCATGCAAAGACTTTGGGCTAACAATCAGCATGAGCAAGACCAACGTCCTTGGTCAAGGGACTCTATCGCCTCCCATCATCACTATTGGAAATTGTCAGCTTGAATCAGGACATCATTTCACATATCTTGGTTCAACCATTGCGGATAATCTCTCGCTAGACACGAAGATTGATAAGTGGATTAGCAGAGCAGCAGTCATTTTGTCCCGATTGAACTCTCGTGTTTGAGGTAACCGCAAGCTGACTGTAAAGACAAAGATGATGGTATACAGAGCGTGTGTACTAAATGCTTTGCAGTATGGCAGTGAAACCTGGACCACCCACGCAAGACACGAACGGAAGCTGAATGCTTCCCATCTACGAAGCATCCGTCGTATCTTGAACATATTGTGGATGGACAGAGTGACTAACGCTGAAGTGCTTTCCAAAGCTGGTCTACAGAGCATGTTCACCCTATTGCGTCATCGCCGCCTGCGGTGGCTTGGTCATGTCTACAGAATGGAAAATGCTCGTATTCCGAACGATCTACACTATGGTGAGTTGCAATTAGAAAGTCAACCATTGGGCAGACCGCACTTGCGGTACAAAGACGTTTGCAAAAGAGATATGAAAGCTCTTCGCATTGACCCCGCGAGTTGGGATGAACTTGCTCTTGACCGCTCACATTGGAGGCATTGCGTGAAGCGTCGTCTGCAAGCTGGGGAGTGCTTTGGACATCTCTATTGTAAACTGTTGCAATGCGAAGCTCAAAACATGCGAATCATGATAACCCCAAAGACAAAAAACATGTCCTTGTTAGCTGGCAAGCGAAATAAGTGATTTGGTATCAATTCATTATCAATTATCACTCAAACTGTGTACGTTATTCGTCGGACGTAAGCAAAACAATCAAATAAATCGTAAACTGAATCAATCGTGAAAGCGAATTTGGTCGAATTCCAAATTCGATTTACAAAATGCACTTTGATCATTTGAATCTACAGTGAACTCGGATGTTGGAACCAGGCTGATCGATCAGCTTACGCTGACCACACCTAAAAAAAACCATAACAAGCTCTAAGATGGAGTGGCACCAAATCACTGGACAAAAACGTCTCTTCAAGAAGTCACCCACTGGGCACCGATTAGCACTGATGTCCAACAATGCTGGTCATTGATACTTCAGAAAATCCACCGAAAAATAGAACTCCACTCAAAATATGTTTCAAAACAACTGAAAAAAGGATTCAAATTCGTGTTCCGGAGTCGAACACGGAAATGGATAAAGGTGAGAAACTGTCCGTGGAGAAGCCACATACTGCATTCAACACCTGAATCTTGGGAATCTTACCGTTTGTTGAGAAACAAATTACTAAACTTGTCCAGGAGGATAAAGAAAAGTATCAAATGAATCTGATGGATAAAATTGAACGAAATCCGAAGCTCCTATTCCAGATCGTGAACAGAAAGGCCAGGGTAAAGCCAGGTGTTTCCGCTTTACTTACTACGACTGGAACTACATCCACAGCTCTCGAAGCCGCTAACGAACTCGCTCAATTTTACTCTAGAGTGTTCTACCCTAACGAGCGCGTATCCTATGATATACCTGCATTCAGGTCGCAGAATACAATACACGAAATCGTTGTGAAACCCGAGAGTGTCCTGGTAAAGCTACGCGGGTTAAATACAAAAAATCCCCAGGTGCTGATGAAATAACACCATTCATCCTAAAGCAATGCGCCCATGCTCTATTCTCACCACTCTTTGACCTTTTCAACCTGTCCTTGAGTTGTAGCACGGTTGCTAATGACTGGAAATGTGGACTAATCACTCCGATATACAAAGGAGGGAACCGATCTGATGCGTCTAACTACAGGCCAGTCACGTTGTTGCCAGTGGTCTCTAAAGTTCTCGAACGACTTGTGGCCGACGAACTTATCAAACACTTGGAACAAAATAAGCTTCTTTCCATCGCACAGCACGGATTCAGGAAAAGACACTCCTGTCTCACCAATCTTCTCATAACTCTTGATAATTGGACTCGAGCCGTGGACGATGGATGCCCTATCCATGCTTGTTACTTGGACATGTCTAAAGCTTTTGATCGTGTAAACCACAGCATACTGCTACAAAAATTGGAGCAGCTCGGGGTATGCGGCAGATTACTGGCCTGGATAAAGGACTACTTGACTGGTAGAGTTATAAGGGTTAGAGTTGATGGGGCACTATCAAGCCCAATAGAAGTTACAAGTGGCGTACCTCAAGGCTCAGTCTTTGGGCCAATACTCTTCCTCGTGTACGCGAATGATATACCTGAAATCGTACGCAGAAAAATCATTTTATTTGCGGATGACATCAAAGTCTGGACTAGCATACGCACCATAGAAGATTGCGAAATTCTGCAAAAAGATCTCGAAGCACTTCATAATTGGTCCTTGCGGAACTGCTTACCATTCAACATCCAAAAATGTAAAATGTTGAACGTCGGTAAATCATTCGAATTCTCATACTCTCTGGGATCTCAGCAACTTCCATGGGTTACTGAAGAGAAAGACCTGGGCGTGTGGATTAGCAGTAACCTGAAGTCTTCACGGCACTGTTCTGTTGTATACAAAAAGTCCTGCCAAATCTTAGCATTGCTCAGAAGGATCTTTGGTCGTTTCTCAAAGCAGATACTCCCACGTATAATTAACACCTATATCAGACCAACAATGGAGTATGCTGTTCAAGCATGGTCCCCATGGTTACAAAAGGACATGACCTTGCTGCAACGGGTATACCACCGCGCTACAAAACTGGTGACCGGGCTATACAACAGGCCATACGAGGAGCGGATTGCAACACTAAACCTCTTTGACTTTTCGTACCGTCGTCTCAGGGGTGACTTGATCCTGCTTTTCAATATTCTGCATACAGTGGATCACCCACTCGAACACCTGTTTCATCGGCAAGAAGCACGTGGTAGCAGATCGCATGGATACAAGTTAATTATTCCACACTCCAGATCAAATTGTCGAAGGTTTTTCTTTGCTGTCAGAGTCTGTTTTCTATGGAACTCCCTGCCCCCACATATCATTTGCGCAACAAGCCTGAACATGTTCAAGGCTGAACTTGACAAGTATATGTTGACCAAACCCAACCTTGCACCTGAATACACGTGCTGACTTTCCATGTGTATAAAACATTAGTGTTGTTTTTATGAATTCCCTATATTTTTAATCTGTGGCTACTGTAAAGTATTTACTTTTTGGACCATTAAAACTTTGAATAAAAATGTTTTGAGCTTATACTAACTGCAGAAATAATTCAACATCTAAGAAGGAGCGGACTTTTGTCAGTCGCCCAACACGGATTTCGCATAAATCGTTCTTGTCTAAAACATTTGCTGATAAGCTTCGACGATGGACGAGTGTTGTAGATGCAGTTGGCTGTATTTATGCCTGTTACCTCGGCATTTCTAAAGCTTTCGACAGAGTAAATCGTAACTTACTCTTGAACAAGCTACAGAAACATGGTAGTGTTGGAAAATTATTCATAGATGATATGCAGGTAAAAAGCTATGCTTTACAAGACCCACAAAAATGTACATCGGGTCGGATGTTAAAAATATCAAATTATTGTTAGATTATCGTCGAACGTGAAAAACATACATATATTAATTGATTCGCGATTACCTTAGAAACAGATACATCATAGTTCGTGTGAATGGCCTATTATCAAAGGAAATCGAAGTCGTTAGCGGTGTTCCTTAAGGATTGGTGATTGGACCAATACTGTTCCTGATCCACATGAACGATTTACCAATACCGAAGGATAGTAAGATGCTTCTTTTTGTTGATGACATAAAATGATGGAGGCGAATCAGCAATGCTGATGATCGTATTTTGCTGCAAAACGACCGGAATGCTTTGTACGACTGGTCATCAGAAAACAACTTGCCTTTGAATATGCAAAAGTCTAAGATCATGCTTTCCTACCCATAGAGGCTCGGTGACCAAATACTGGAGTACATAGTGGAAGACAATGACCTGGGTGTATTGATTTGTGGTAGTTTGAAACATGGTCTACAATGGGAATCATTTTACAAAAGCGCGTCTAGGCTGCTAGGTGTATTACGTTGGATAGTTGGACGTTCCCTGGTTTGTTTTCCTAGCATGATTAACACTTATATACATCCGGTTCTAGGCCATGCTGTCCAAGCCTGGATACCGTGGCTCCAGAAAGATATTTTATTTCTGGACGGCTTATATCATAGACCTTATAAGCTTGTCATTGGTTCGAAAATACGCCATACGTCGAGCCACTTAGACGACTGGATTTGAGGACCATTGTACACAGGAGAATGGGAGGTGATCTTATCCTTGCATACATAGTGCTTACTACTGTTTCCCATCCCATGAATAAATTATTCCACCTTCGAAATTCCAGCAATTATTAGGCAACTATGGATTGGAAAATTCACATTAAACGTTATCATTGTTCGTACTGACACCTTGGGTCAGTCGAAGCGTGTCAGAGGCGAAACCTTGCTTAATTCTACGCGGTATTCTGTCATCACTGTCGAATGAAGCGGGGGTACACGCAGTATAGTTATCGCAGCATTCAAACTAGCAAGCCACGAAGACTATTGATACATAACTGAAAATCTGCGTTACAGCTGTTATCGAGGATTGGTTCACATGTAGACATTTATCAAATGTTTTAAAACAACCCATCTGTCGTATTGAGAAAACAAATATCAAGGTGATTGCCTAGAGCTTATGTGAAACGTTTTGTTTCTGATAAATAAACATCGCGAGATAAAGGGAAAGGAGTAATGGCTTGAAATTATATTGTTAACGATATTTATTTGGTCCCAAGTCTCATTAAACCTAATCATCATACTACTTCACCCGTCGAGCTAAATTTCTGTTACTTTGACGCAGCTGTGTACCGTGTCCTTAAATGTTAAATTGGAAATGAAACTTTGACTATTTTCTAATGTTTACCGTGTTTCTTTCAACACTATGCAGCAATAGATTAATAATGGCGCTCTGCAGGACTCAGAAGCTATCATTTAGTCCAGTGTTCGGAATTTTGCGCTAGACAACCGGTAAATCAGATATTGTTTTTTCTCAAGTTAGTCTTCTGAGGGACTTGTTTGGTAAGCTACAACACACTACACTGGGTGGTTTCCACCAATGAAACACGATCATGATCGGATAGTGTAATGGGACGTATTAATCTAAATCTGTTCCGTGGAAGATATTTGTATTTCTTTCGAAGTGATCGATACTCGAAAATCACAATGAACTACGTCAGATTCTTTCATCTGCTCATACTGGCTGCTGTTTAGAGCAGTATTTTTCAACTGCGGGCCGTCAAGAAATACAGATTAACTGATAGTTTACGAGTTCCAAACCCATCATAATGCCTATTCGGAGAAAATTCGCTTGAGCCTAGCATTCTACCAAATCGGAGGGGTCCTATGGGCTTATTAGATAGAAATGTTGTCGTTAATTAAAATGTTTATTTGCAGGCTCCGCCATCACACTCACTCCACGACCAGAAGCGTGCAAGAACAGAATACGCATATGCTTGAAACAGCGGAAGAATGGAAAACAAGTTGAGCTTGTATGAAATCGTTGGATAAGATTGGCACTATCAACGTGTTCAATCACGTGTCCAAACACATGTAGACTGCAAGATTATGAACCCAATTCTGTATTTGTATGCATTTCCATCACACAAACACCTCGAAGCATATTTCGTGTTTTATGCACGAAATTCACAAATCACACAAGGTAAGCGAATTTCATCCGGTTTTCGTTCCAATCACTCGTCAAAATCAAGCGCCAAGTGATGCATTGGTTCTTAAAAGCCCTTATTGGCATATCAGTTTCGGCAAATATCAGAATATTTAATGTGGGACATAACTTTTTAATACAACTTTTGCTGTAACCGATCAGCTAGCCCATAGTGATTCCCGTTCTAAATAAAATTGATACATAAAGGGAATACAGGTTTGAAGAATGATTGATAATGAGAGAGCATGTTTCAACTGCTAGTAAGACTTGTTTGTAAATGCTTCGAACGAAACTCAAGGCCTGTGAATCACAAGCTCGAGTTTATGCCATCCGGTGAAGGCGCGATCGATATAATCAGACACTACATACAACACGGTGTTCAAGATGATTCGCTAGTGAATATTCAATTCACGCAATTGTTTGTTTACACGAGAGGGTTACTACAAGGTGGTAACTTTATCCAATCACGATACATGACATCTAACCGACCCAGTGTGCATTTATTCACAGACCGAATAGATAATTGAGGTTTTTTGGTTAGGCCCTAGTGGTGTTTTCTGCATTCTAGAGACGCCCTCGTCTTGTGAGCAGAACAACGCTCGTATTTCGAATCTTATCTTTTCTGGAGCGACGGCGTTATGCAATACAATTGTTGTTCGCACTGCCTGTTGATGCTATTATCTTCGATATCCTGTTGTTAATGGCTTCGCGCCATTTAATTTTGTTTAAAACTGGTTGGTGTCACTGGCCGGGCGGCGAAGGTCAATCAATACACACGTGATGCTGATAGACGTTCGAATCACATGTTAGCGAAACATAGAGTAAATAGAAGTGTATAATAATAAATCTGTAGAGACACAGGTCTGCTATATGTTATCTTGTTCAATCACCGAGAACAGATCAATCATAATATTATTGTGGTCAAGCAATAATACGAACGAGGGTGCGATGCACCGTTGCAGTAGTATGAAGCTGTCATGATGCACAGCAACCAAGCAAATTACCATTGATAATAAGCTGTAGACAAGTCGGAGCGAAGGTACGGGAGATTTGCGTAATAAAGAAGCAGTGGTTTTCAGTTTAGCTTCACGCACTGCACCAATGCAACACGTGACAGAAATCCAGGGTTATGCTAATTCAGTTGTAGCCTAAGGAGAATATAGCCTGTTGTTATATTGCCCGAAACCCAGAAGAAAGAAGGCGAATTGGTCAAGATGCATTCTTATAACCAACCAAAAACTCGCTAGACCGATCGATAACCAGAAAAAATCAAGATAGACATATTTGGACAGATTTGAACGGGGAAATTGTAAAAAGACATGATAGAATAGAACCACTAGCGTCGTTTCAAAAGACAGAAACAACCAGCAACAACACCGGCATCAAGGCAGATTGCACAGCAACTGATATGGGCATCGGATAGCGTAAGGCACGACGGGAGAATAGCTAGATTGGACAGGCAAAAAGGGATTCAACAATGAACGCAATTGGAAAAGATCACGCGGGAGTACCGAGTGTAGGGTACACCGTTACCTAGAGGAATCGCCCGGAGCAAGGGAAATAGGTGGCATAATTGACCCACAGACCGACATATTTACAACGTCACTAAAAAACCGGAAAAAATCTTTAATAAATTTGTCCTTAATCACAAAAAACGCCACCGCACTGTTGTACTTGCGGAAAATCAGCCAGTCAAGAGCGGCCGAATTCACCATTGCGGTCGCATCCGTCAAGAGTCCGCCCATTTAACAGGTTTGTGTCGATAGCGTCCGATGAGTTAGCCCCATTTGTAGACCCGAGGCCATTAGAAGCATCGCTTGTTCCACACTAAAAGGAAAAGAAGATACAAGAAATAGGGTTGCAACAAGTAATTAGTAGTATGTCCTGAGAACGACTGAACACGAAAAAAAACCGGAGAACGAGCAAATTGCAACGTTCTTCGTTTTCATTCCCGTGTGCGATTAAAATGAACATGAAATTGTTGTCAGGAGCGAAACCAGTCTAATTGCAACACGGTCACTCAAAGCAATGCATTCCGTAGTGCTGTAAAGTTGATAATACATGTAGCTGCTTCTTTGCTTATCGCTTTCCTCGTGCGCTAATTAACGGTATATTCTACTGCGCGTTGACTAGCGTTTTGGTTGGATCCAGACCTACGGACTAGGCGGATGACGATGCTTTAACAGTCAATCAAGGGACACGGACAGGAGAATAAGACATAAGAAACAATAAGGCATGGTATGGTATGAAAGCACAAGCCTGATCCAGACAAAGTGCCGCACAATCAGAGACTGCACGTGGGCTAAGATACAGTCAGGTTGCCCAGGCCTAGACAGATATGAGAATGCAAAAAGAACTGGAAATGGTAGTGAGACTCCAGCGTGCTTCAGCATGCAGCTCACTACCGGTGGCCAATCAACAATAAGAATAGACCAACACTAATTGGTAAGCCAAGGTCAAACCAAACACAAAAATGAAAGTGTTGTCGTATATGCTTGCTCGGAGGTATGATATCAAAGCACAAGCCTGATCCAAGCAAAGTGCCGTACAGTCAGAGAGTGCACGTGAGCTAAGATACTGTCAGGTTGCCCAGGCCTAGATAACTGAGTACACATGGTGAAAATCCGGAAGGGGTTACCGAAAGGGAACACATGTCAACTATATTTTCGGCACCGGGATTATGATGAGTGAAAGGGCGATTCCAAACAATAAGCATTTGGCTTTGTTTTACTCTTATCTATAGCAAGTTCTCGAAGCAAACCGATCTGTAGCCGCAGCCAACGTCTTGAGTTCTTAACATTCTGGATTGAAACCAACTAGTGTTGGACTATTTTCGAAATAACCTGTACGCTCTTAGTTGTGCATCAAAATATTATGAGAGCGTTCGGCACCAGTAGCATGATTCTATACTAATCGACCCAAGCTATGAGCATTATACCACAATATTGCAAGCCGATATGGGAAGTTTAGTTACATGAGACTTAAAGCGAAGTTATACTTGAATGCCACGGTTACATAGGATTCGTACAACGAACCACGGTGTTCAAACACAGAATCACATAGTGATTCCTGGTCAAGCACTCAAGGCGCTCATGGATGACCAAGCTTTGTTTACCACTTATTTCTACTTTCTTTCTATTTCTCTTGTCATATGTGTCTAGGCCTGGGCAACCTGACAGTATCTCAGCCCACGTGCAGTCTCTGACTGTGCGGCACTTTGCCTGGATCAGACTTGTGCTCTCACACATCACATCACCACTTATTCACCATTTCAAGGCTCACTGAACCTAACCTTACTGTCTCCACCTGATGACGGCAAACAGTCAGAAACCGGTTGTGGTGTGTAAGTGCGCGGGATTTGAGTAACATAGAGACTGAAAGCAGTTTCACGAGTGCTCACATCCCCTTCACTCACACACCACTACTAAAGTTTGTCATTTCCGTTGACTCGATCGGTTGGCTGTACCAATCTGATTAACACCCCGTTCCGAGTATAGCCATAGAGATTTGAAACAGTTGTAAACGAGGTTTCACTTCGAAACCACACATTCAGAATGAAATCAGAACGTGACGAACGATGCAACGCATTACAGTGACATGGTTTAACAAAGCTGACCTTTTGTTGTGAATAACCGGTATGCGAACGACGCAGTTCGTCAAGCTGTGTTTGCAACGAACAAGATGTGTTTTGTTCTTTTTCTAATGCCTCGTGTTCGATCTGGATCAATTGTTTGAGCCAATTGATAGTCCGCAGAAGCTCTTCTTTTGATATTTGTTCACTACAATTCACATCATCTACCAAACCAGAAATAGACAACGAACGGACGCGGATGTGATCAGCCACTGAATTTGAGTCTATTTGCGGTGGTTCGTTGGCGTGGCGCAACTGTATGACAAAAGAAAACAAACGAGGTAATAAATTAGATATTAACCAGCACGTGTGAGCAGAGTACCGATGCAAACGGGCTTCGGTTTCAGCAACACAACGAAGGATATGCACTGCTGATGAGCTCAAATAAGAGCGAAACTCGAGTCCAGTGCATCCATTACGGACCGCCGGGATCAACTTTGTGAATAGTTCGATGGGCTGGCTCGGCACAAATATAAACAACATATTCTCCGAATATCGCTTAAAACAACATCTGATTATCCGACAGATCAAATCACGATAAACTAGTGTAGTAAAAATTTTTTATTGAACAACCGTCGATTGAATGACATAGTTTCAATATCGACCATAACCGCGAACATGCATGAGCAACGCAGAAGTTTAAACAAAATTTAAATAAAATCCAGTTCATTGCATGAGTTAAATGCAGTACAGAGGGTGCTCGAAAAATAAGAAAACGCTAAAACAAGTGAAAAACTAGGAAGAAGCATTATCACTCGAGACACGAGAATATCAAAAACACATTCCAGACCTTATTAGTCATAAAACCCGTAGAAAATTATCCCTAAAAGTGGACGTGATACGCTAAAGTGCAAACCAACGACCAGGAGGTGCATACGTAACTGACACTGGCGGGTAGAGATCAATAATTGTGAACAAACAGATCAGCATCATCACATCCACTTGCCCATCGTTTTAATGCTATTGGCCAGCGCAAACTTTTATGGTAGACAATGAAATGAAATTAACCACTATCAAGCGATTTCACTCATGGCTTTATTCTGGCTTAAAGTCGTTTCCAGCATGTGCACATAACCCAATTCAATAAATGAGTGTAGGCATGAAGAAAACTCGCTTCTTATCACCGCATAAATTCACCGGTGATACATGACACCGACTATTGCATAGAATAGAAAATCAATAGCTTGGATTCACCCATTCTGGGTGCCAGCTATCCGCAAACGGAAGTTCGCAGCAAATAATTCTCTCGTGGTTTTCCTCCGACGCCATTATGCAGTCGATTGAGCAAAAGGCTGCGGGAAGTTGGAATGGAGGCTATCTCTAGAAGGTCTACCATCACTAGTAACGAGCATCATCTACCTCAACTAGTGACTTTAATAAATTCGTTGCCCATAATCACCCCCTGTCAGTAAGAGCAGTTCACATGGCGGGTCCGGGTCACAAAGCAGTCGCATAGATAAAAAAGACAAAATGTAGGCACTTCGAAATACCAATATTAGCATGCTTTTTCATTAGACGGCTGGTTTCGCGCTGTTTGCATCCACCAGGCAGTAACAATACAATCAATAGTATCAACACTAAAGTTTTATTCACAACCTCTAAACGGCCCTGCAGATACTCATGTTACTGTCAGTACTTAATAAGTGGGGAATATGTGATTGAAGAGCATGCAAATGCGGATATTTTGTTATAGACGACGGGCTTCACCGCTTCTAAGTATGCATCTACCTATGCTACGTAAAACACCACATCAGTTCACAACTTCGAAAAGTAGTGTGTGAAATGGTCAGATAGTAACATAACTGAAACATTCTGAGAACCGTACCGAAGTAATCTCAACACATAGAAAAGAACAAAAAGAATTAGCTAGCAAAGATGATCCTGACCAATATCGAACAAGGTGGAAGTTGAAATTGAAGGATTATTCTGCGAGTTAAAAAAGCAAGTTGCAAACGCACCTCGAAAATAGTTTTGTTCAGTTGGTCTCGTTCTTTCAAACTATCAGACAAGGCAGATTCCAATTTGAGAATTTTGGTTTCCAGCTGAAAAAAGGAGGAAGGGCAGTGTGTGTGTGTGGTCAACCGCGATAACAATACACGCCAGAGTAATGGTAATGGCAATGACTAACTAGTTCGCATTCCATGTTGGAAGCAGCCAAAGCTTCTCGCCAGCGTTGTTCCTCTCGGTTCACAGAACACTGGAGTTTCGATAGAATTGATTCGGTTGCATCGAGTGCGTGTTTATAATGTTCAACCCGCGCCTGCAATTGCTGTACCGAAACGTCCGGATCATTCCCAGCATGTACGGCCAACGCGTCTCGGGACTCGAATTCGATGCGAGGCTCTGGGTCTGTTTGGGTCGTCGTTTCCAAATGATTCGACGGGTCAGTTAACACTGAACGCAGATCACTGAAAATAAATGAAGATTTCAACCTAATGGATTATATAAATACCAGGTACTGGGGGGGGTAGAAAGAACAAGTGAAACTTAAAGAATTGCTTAAACCAAATTATATATATTTATATATGGGGATAAGCTACCAATTCCAAAAATGTTATAATGGCGCACGTCTCATATAGCCTCTGACAACCAAGTATAGCACGCGTGGTCCTGTGTGACCCGTCGGAACTGCTTTTACTGACAGGAGAAAGGGCGAAAGCGGCTGACTGGAGTCTCAAAACCACCCTGCATCGGGCAGGTGGAGCTCGTAAGGGCATGAAGGCGGTTCATCTAGGGGAAGGAAAACCTTCATCTCAAACATCCACTGCCTTGGGGCTACATACAATCATGGAAAAGGCTTCAGTAGTCAACCTCCAAGAAAAATCCGGAGCCGGAGTCCCATAAGGCAGTCCGAAGTTGTGCGTGATTGCACATACGTTGTGCAATCGTTTAATTCGAAAAAACTAAATGGTACCTAAATCTTAAAAACGTACCTTCCAAAGCAAGAACGCTGTGAATCGCCTCGTTCATCAACAGTTTCACGATCCATTTCACGTCGTAGACGATCGCATTCACTTTTGCTAGCATTTAACGATTCCTCTTTTTCCTGCAACTCAGCTTCAAGATGAGATATTTCTTCTCGTAAAGCAGAAACAACCTGTTCCAGCTCGTTGCATTTGGAGTGACTGGCATCGTTTTGGTTTCGTACACAAGCGAGTTCCGATTGAAGATCCACTAATCGATGGTTCGCTTCTTCCAGATCAACCTCATGCTTCCGAGTTGAACCATCAATACAATTTTGCGCATCAAACAACGCAGCAGACAACTCCTCTATCTTGCTCTTTAGCTGAGACACCTCGAACGAACTAGTCTAAAAGAAAAAAATATAGCGAATCGAGATACGTACTTGTTGTCGAGTTTTCAGCTCTTCATATTCGTTTAACGTCTTTTTATGCTCCGTTTCCAGCGTTTCTTGATCGCGATCCCATTGCTGAAAAGCGCATACAGAAGGTCAGTTTGAGCATAACTTGATAGATTTTAAAAATCTATAACGATTATGTCAACAATAAACCTTCTCAGGGATGACAAAGCGCATTGATACACATAGTGCACATTCATACGCTGAAGAACGAGTTCGGGTTCGTGTTGCGAGCGGATGGCGATCAGGTGCAAGCGGAGAAGGGCTGCACTGAAGACGCAATTTCGCACGGAAGTGTAATCGTGCAGCACTTCAGTGTTGCGCAGCAAACACCGTGCTAAACTGATTTGCCACCGGTATTGTGATGCATGGGAAAAAACGCTTGAGTCTCACTGCCATTTTTGTTTCCATTCCCATTTCTCACATTTCTGTTTAGGACTGGGTAGTATCTTAGCACATGTGGAGCCTATCACTGTCCAGCACTTTGAATCGATTAGGATTGCGCTTTCATATCAAATAAATAATGTTGAAATGGTATCAGTATGAACTGACCCAAGTGTGCTGAACAAGTCTAGCCAGAAGTATCGATACGCAGGTCCGAAACGAAAATGAAGAATAAACAGCAATTCATGTTCAGTGTAACACGTTCAGAAATCAAGTAATGGGAAACCGTGATAACCGTCAAGCGATGCTCTGTGTGATCATTGTAACGTTATAACACTGAACCATACAGGGAAATCACAATATGAAACCATGGCGCCAGTAAATTATGAACGAATTCAGTGCTTAAAATAATTTTGCATTTTCAAAGTCGTGAAGCACAAAATAGGCTACATTGGTAAAAGTGACTTCGGCGAACTACAACACCTCGCAAGGTTTCTGGCCAACTGATAGTGGATTGTTGAAAACTCATACAGCATCAACCTAGCCACACACAGAAGTGAGCCATATTGTGTATATGTGTTTGTATGTACGAAGCCACATACGACTAGCGACCGGTTATGTTAGTCTCACGTAGACTGTTCAGAAAACCGCCGTGGTAATCGTTGTCAGAACGTGCCCAAATAGCCTGTGTAAGCACTTTATTCAGCTCATGATCCCGTTCCCAGTATTGACCGATGGACATCTGAATGACGAATATGATGCTGGCATCAAATGCGAGCAATTCACCGCAAACCGTACGTGTCCTGCAAGAAGACGGACTGTTATTACAAAGTACCGTTATCGCACTCGGCAACAGACTTTACACTTGGTTTTCGAACATATCGCGACGTGAGGTAGATCAACACGAGGATTATTTCGTGGCTTTGCAAATGTTGAGTTCAGGACAGAATCAGGACGTAGTTCGCACGTCAGCGACACAACCAACGAGTGGCAACAAACAAGAAACGATTTGTGTGGTGTCGACATACTTCTAGAACTTTATACACCACTCATTGAACCTACCTTAAATTTAATCGGAATTAAATATTAGTCTAAGCATGGCCCCTAGAATCATAAAGATGATATTAACCCTAAAGGGCACTTTATAGTTAAACACGAAGCACGTAGGTAATAGCAGCATCAATTCAGGTGAGAATTACAATATTGCAGTCAAAATAGCATAGCCACAAATTGAGCAAAGGAACGCATTTGTGCCGATTTTGATTGGACAACGATCCACAGTGTGAGCCGAAGAGAAACGTGACACACAAAAATATGCTGGTGTGATCGAATCGAATGAGCTTCATCGATCACTGCCATTAATTCACTTGGCAACAATTTGAAGTAGTACAAGAGCATTCGATAAACGAAAAGGACCATTTTCCCTCACCTGCAATATCTACTGTATTATACTTAAGGATAAAGCACAGGAATGCTGAGGCGTGAGAAATATGAAATTTAATCCTAATCTCCAATGTGAGTAGAGCAGACAATAACGAATGTCACTTTTTTGGAGCGAAGCGAATTTTCGAAGTGCCCTAACTGCCCTTCGCAATGGCGAATAGTATCAAAGCGAATATCCGAAGTGCATTTCGCAATGGCGAAGCGAAACTAATATTCGCTTTTGAACTGCAACCGTTAAAATGGTCTGAGCCTTGCATGACTGAGTGGAACGAAATAAAGAGTTTGAGCAGCCTTGGAGGGCAGCCTATCAGATCAAGCATTTTGAAAAGACCCTCCCTGTTGACGCAGTCGAATGCCTTAGTTAAATCAATAAAAACGGCGTATAATGGCATACGCTATTCCCGACACTTTTCTTGAAGTTGTCTCAGGGAGAAGATCATGTCAACGGTTGATCTTCCCTTGCGGAAGCCACATTGAGATTCGGAGTAAATTCTATCAGCTAAAACTTGTAGCCGGATCTGTAAGACTTTAGCAAACAATTTGCCTACAACATTCAGAAGGGAGATTCCTCTGTAATTGTTGCAGTCGCCTCTGTCACCCTTATTCTTAAATAGCGTGACGATCTTTGTGTCTCGCCTTTCTTGTGGGACACACCCCTCCTACCAGCACTGAAGAAGCAAATCGTGAAGAGGTTGCAATAATGCTGCTCTACCGCACTTGATGAGCTCAGGTGGAATTCCGTCGTCACCAGGGGCCTTCCCATTCGCTAAGCGGTCGATTGACCTATTGAGCTCATCAAGTGTAGGGGGAGTATCTAGATATTCAATGGTCGGCAACCGCTCGACATTTTCAAGTACATGCGGTAGAACCGTACTGTCCCTGGAGTAGAGAGATGAGAAGTGCTCTACCCATCTTTCCATTTGTTGAGTTTTGTCGACAATCGGGTTACCAGATAGAGACTTAATAGGAGCCGTTTTAAGTTTGTTTGGGCCAATGGCTCTCTTGATCCCATCATACATACCGTGAAAATTTCCGGTATCCGCAGTTTTTTGGATATGTATGTATGTATGTATGAAATCACAAGCTCGATCCAGGCAAAGTACCGAACAGACAAAGACTGTACATGGGCTAAGATACCATCAGGCTGCCCATGCCTAGACATATATTAAAAATTAAACATAAAATGGTAGTGAGACTCGAGCGTGTTTCCGCGCGCAGCTCCGTACCAGTGGCAAATCAATTTAGCACGCTGTTACCCGCGCAGTACAAATGTAATACACGATTGCGCGACCGTGCTCAGACAGGTAGTACCAGAGAAGGTACCCATCGGAAAGTGTAACCAAAATACTCACTTCTTTCTGGCTCATGAGTGAGGCACATTCATTCCGGATACGCTCGGCTTGTTGAAGGGCCAGGTGTTCACGCTCCTTCCATTATAAATAGGGAATAGAAAAGTAGAAAGATCGGCTTTTAGATAAGGGGATGGATGAATAGAAAATGGATAAATAAATGTATAAATATAGTATTTTCGATTATTTAAATCACTACACGTCGTCGTCACATATCCTTTCGAGACATTCATTGAAATGGTGGAGGTAATTCCTCGCCAATATTTATGTCTATACAATATATATAGTTTCAAAAAAATTGTGGAGTTCCGAGATAATCTAAAGTTACTTTTATTTCACAAAACTGGGTCAAACATTGACAAAAAGTCTGCAGGGCTGGTAAGAGAATCAGACATCATCCTACAAGTAATACCGAAGTATGCAGGAAGATGACGGTTCACGAAGGCTGCATCGCTTCATAGTCAAAATCCTGTCGTAGGAACAAGATTTGATTTAAGGTACCAAATTCAAATATTGGTAGCAACAATACAGGAGTTTTCCAATGCACATCGTCACGGCAACAAACGCAGCAGGGTTTCGCTTAAAGATATTGTACCGTTACGCCTCCTACGACATGGTGTAACACCACTGGTATTCTATTTGCAAGGGCGTTTCACCATACGATTCACGAGGAAAAATCGATTTGAACAAGGTTATTCGGATGGTAGCTTGTCATGCTGACGTGGATCAGTAGACCGCAAATAAAATTATCGTACTAATCAAAGCCAAATATCGATGTAAAAGTTGAGCTGATGAAGCGGACTTCTACACTGTCAAAGTCGGAGGGTAATAAACAAACGCATGTTAATATGTCAATAATTGAGTACCTACGATGGTCAATGAAAGAAATGACTCAAAAAGACGAAGTACTTGACTAGTTGTCTTTCGGAGTTTGAGTCTGCAGGAGCTACTCACCTTTAGATATATGGTGCAGAATCGCGCCCAGTGGTGAACTTGTTGTAGGCATCATCTAAGAACGCGAGGCTAAACTTGTGTGTTGTCGGGCAGGGTGGTGATGATCGTTTATTAGGATGCATCTCAGTGAAGGGCCAAAAGGATAGTGTCATAATGAAGTCGCATTATTCGTTTACGAACATTAGTTGGATGCTTGTTTCAATCGAAATATAAGCGCCTAATCCGTGTGTCTGAATCCAGGCAGTGTCGCACAGTCGTAGACTGCTCGTAGGCTAACATATTGTTAGGTAGACACAATCAACGCCGCAGCTTTCCATCTCAACACTATCCCACCTCTTTAGCATTCAATTGTGTTATGGCCGTGTTACAACTTTGGGTATTTGCTACGGTAGAGATGCGGCTGTCTTTGTCTGATTGCTTGGGTGCGTATAGATAACAGGAATGGGATGTCTCACCATTGGGTTGATGAAAGCATTATCTCGATGACGTTAGTGTAGCGCGGAGATAGATGACATAAATGTTGTGAAAAAGGTGAGCAAAGCTAGCTCTCCGATGCAGCCAACTGAGGAAGCAAAAAGCTTCGCAAAGCAGACAAAAGACAAATACACGTGGTAAAAATAATATTATCTGCAAATTTCGACGGATCGGACATTCAATAATAATATGGAACACCTTCAAATTAGAAAACCACAAAACGTACTTCTAAAACGCGGCGTTGAATTTCATTCTGCTGAAGGACTTCCTGAAGTTTGCTCTCGAGTTGGGCCGCCTTATCCTGAGCCTCATCAGCTCGATGGATTTCCGCGTCTAATTGCTGGCGTATTGATTTGGTATCGCGAGAGACCCTCTTCTTGGCGGTAGCCAGTTGGGTTTTGGTCGATTCTAGACGAGTTTCAAGGTTCTTGGAAGCAAGTGAAATGAGAAACAACTTAGACACAGGCATGCATGTGCAGAATGACGATCAAACGGAATGAACTAACACTGCACGATTGATTAACGCGCTACGTGAGGCTACTGTTAAATACGGTTCTTACAAGCAATCCCCATGTTCCCATACAGCATTACAAAGTGAATGAATTAATGAAAGCACAAGCATGATCCAGGCAAAGTGCCGCACAGTCAGAGACTGCACGTGGGCGATATTACTGTCAGGTTGCCCAGGCCTAGACATTACAAGGCATTGTTAGGCATTACAAAGCGATTTCTAGTCGATCGATCAAGACCAATTTATCGCTGAGAGGGGATTAGAGCACAGCACAACAAATCCAACGAGTTGATGTTAACAACCTCCACCGATCGATGTCTATCACGAAGCAGATCGCAGTGCCCGACTGGGCATTGATTGATTGTCATCGATAAAATGAGTTTTACAACAACCAGCTCAACTAACCTGATTTCGTTGGTTCAAAATGGTCACCTCCTTGGCAAGGCGGGCGATTTCGTCTTGCAGGGTACGCAGCAAAATTGTATCCGGCGCGTCTGTGCAATGGGTGGGCGTGGAGTGTGAAGCAGAGGGAGGAGTACTGCGAATTTGGAAACAAGTGAATTTAGACAAGTCGATGAGTGGGTGGGGTTAACAGTCGGACGATGTCAGCAAGGAGTCTCTTAAACTCGAGCATATAATTGATTGTAACTGTGAAAAGCATTATTTGTCGAAGACAACGTGAAGAAAATTCATATATTTCGCGTTAAAAATGGGAAAATATTAATATTAAGTATGGGAAGACCTGACACGGAGATCTGTTCGGTTGGGCGACCACAACAGATGTTGCTGGCTCCTTCTGAACTGGTCCGGCAAACAAAGCTACTCAAATGTGCCAGTCTGGAGAACAGTTCATAAACGCTTAATTGCGATCGGTCAAACGGTGGACGGTAGCCCAAGTGCGGAGGATATGCACTGCTGATGAGCTCAAATAAGAGCGAAACTCGAGTCCAGTGCTTCCATTATAGACCGTCGTTATCAACTTTGTGAATAGTTCGATGGGCTTGGCACGGATGAGTAGTCGCAAATATAAACAACAAATTCTCCAAACTTCGCTTAATAGTAAATAAGTTTGACTACGATACAATGATGGAACATTAAAATCTTGAAGTAATTGGAGGAGGATTGGGATTTTTAAATATACGGAATATGTCGACCGTTAAGCACGGACGCAATCAAAAAATCCTAATTTGCACGAATGAATGAATGAATGAAAGCACAAGCCTGATCCAAGCAAAATGCCGTGCAGTCACGGCTAAGATACTGTCAGGTTGCCCATGCCTAGACAGATATGAGAGAGAAAATAGAATACACACACAGAGAACTCAATGAAGTCCTGTGAACGAGTAAGCACGACAGCTTTTCAAGCTATCCACATCACCAACTAACAACAAGCAAGATGAATCAAATATTCCTTGAAGATGGTTAGAGCAAGACCACTTCTGAGCATTCGTACGAGCCATAGCTCTGAAAACGAAGACAGCCAAAGTTCTGTTGCACTCGGCCTCATGGTTAGGAAATCAGGAGTGCAGCTGAATACGAATAAGAAATGAGAAACGAAGACTAATTTCGATTGAATGAAAATTATTCCGCCAACGAAGTATCGCCGACACTTACTCGGTCTCAAAGTCACGTTCAGTGGCCGTTGACGCATCAAGGAGCACGCGAGTTTGTTGGCGCTGAACGGAACCGGTTGCTTGGCGAAGGTTTTCACGAAGCTGAATCACTTCCTCTCGCAGCGCCTGCAAAATAAATTCATATTTCCGAACAGATAGAAAATAAGTCGCAGAGTTGAGAAGGTTTAATTGGAGCAAATGTCTCGTGAACGACAATGCGTGGAACCAGAGATAGGATAGGCGGCTGTGTGCTACCTATCCAAAGCACTCGGCGTAACATTCTAGGGATCATGTGCACGGAGATGACACCGATCGATGAAGAGTCGTAATATCAGATACTGCATCGTCTGGTAACGACGCCTAGGCTAATCCGCGCTAGCCCGCGTCGGCAAATCTACAATGTTTGCTAACATCGAAATGACCTCAGATGAATAGAACGAGCATTTTTTATTAATGGTGAAATATGTTGTGATTCAATCAAAGGCGTGTTAGGTAGTGCTAAATGAATGCAATTATTGTGCAATTCTACCTGTCTCAGTACCTCGACTTAATTTGTTACAAAGGGTGACGAAGCTATGAGTGAAAACAGCTGGC
This sequence comes from Atriophallophorus winterbourni, assembly GCA_013407085.1. Lineage (NCBI taxonomy): Eukaryota > Metazoa > Platyhelminthes > Trematoda > Plagiorchiida > Microphallidae > Atriophallophorus > Atriophallophorus winterbourni. The sequence goes on along the minus strand of JACCGJ010015023.1, from coordinate 2,840 downwards.
TTATTTTTACTTTGTTTTGGTATTTAAAACAAGATTCGATCTCGCCATTTGAGTGTGCATACTGTTGCCTGCGCGAAAAAATATTTTAAAGAATGCAAAGCGAAACATAGAGGAGATTGCAAAATGAACTAACAAAAAGTGAAGAACAGAAGGTTGTTGTGTAATCACAACCTTTTGTTTAAAACAAATCATTGCAGGCTAACCTGGCATTCCAATTCTTTGGCTTGTAATTGAGCAGGCAATTGATGAGCCAACAGCTGGTTTAAGACCGGAACATGTTCATTTGAGGGAGCCTGTTTAGGGAAAAACAACAAGTAAACAAAGTAGTTATATTGTTGGCTGTTTTGTACAAGTGAAAAATGCGATCATCACAATCACCAGACAGCGACAACGTAAAGGCAAAGAAAAGGATCGCTGGATCGAGAAATTAAGATGTTTAAAGATCATGAAACAAAAACCATCACGTGTCAACCGCAAGTAGCCATGCTTGGATATAAAGTTATAAAGTAATAAATGATTAATAGTAAAAACTTGATGCACGAAAGAAGAGACGAAATATCAGCTTATACCGAAAACGTCACTCGCAGTCTTGACTGTGACCAGAAGTTGATTGATGCGGGAGTGGGCTAAGGATCGGACGCATCCTTCACAAACAACAACAAGACCGCATTCATTCCCGTCTTCCCGTATAATGAAAAATCATATGATCACGAGTACATATGATTGCTTAAGCGATTTTTCGGAGAATATGTTGTTTATTTGTGACCACTCGTCCGTGCCAAGCCCATCGAACTATTCACAAAGTTGATCACGACGGTCCATAATGGAAGCACTCGAGTTTCGCTCTTATTAGCGCTCATCAGCAGTGCATATCCTTCGCTTCAGGTGGGACTCGAATCCCCGACCATCACCATTGTAGTCCCATGGCTTAACGACCTGGGCTACCGTCCACCGTTTGACCGATCGCAATTAAGCGTTTATGAACTGTTCTCCAGACTGGCATATTTGAGTAGCTTTGTTTGCCCGACCAGTTCAGAAGGAGCCAGCAACATCTGTTGTGGTCGCCCAACCGAACAGATCTCCGTGTCAGATCTTCCCACCCGAAGCGAAGCACTGCTGATGAGCTCTAATAAGAGCGAAACTCGAGTCCAGTGCTTTCATTATGGACCGTCGTGATCAACTTTGTGAATAGTTCGATGGGCTTGGCACGGACAAGTAGTCACACATATGATTGCTGTTAGGTTAAAAATCTTGCAACGATTTTGTCTGTAAAAGATCACATGCATATTTTGCAGTAAAAAGTGCATGTATGAAAGTACAAAGCTTGGGAGAGAAAAGACTCGTGCAGTCGAATAGGCCGCGCATGAGATGAGCGATTGCCAGGTTGCTGAGGGATGGATAGGAAATTGAGGAAACTCCAAATTGAACGATGGTTCGCAATTTTATAACGAGCCTAAAAGTTGAAACGACGTGAAATCGAACATTTTAGTAGTCAACTCACCAATGATGGAGAAGTCTGAGGTACATGTTTTGCATCGTTTGTCTTCGAAGACGTCGGAGATGATTGCTTTGACAAAGGTGAACTTGTTTTGTGTTCATTTGGTTGTGTCGATTCCGCATTGGTGAAAAGGCAGTGAGATTTTGCCTGAGAAAAAAGCCAAAATCTGTCAAAACTACTTGAAAACTATGGCTCAAAGGAGAAATGAGTTAAAGAGAAAAACAAAATATTTTTCGAGCAGCAGTTTCAATGATTCGTTTTCCTCAATATTCCCCGTACGTAAACTGGAAATGACGATTTAACAGCGAGTTTAAAATAAAAAAATTTGTTAAGCCCTCCCTTTCGTGTAACGTTAACAGTTTAAATTTTACGGTCAAAGGTCATAGAACCCGATCAACCAACGTCGATTCGATGAGATCAGCTGTTTTGCACATTTAACTCACGCGAGTAGTTTATTGGCTTAGTAGTGATGAACCAAAAGTAGGCAGCGCAGTGATTTAGCGCGCACGCACACACAATTACGGCGTGAGAAACTCAAAGCTGTGAATGGATAGATGATGATTCCATTCCGAATACAGGATTAAATCAAAGATAAAGCAGCTCAGAGTAGACAAATGTATGAAAGCACAAGCCTGATCCAGGCAAAGTGCCGCACAGTCAGAGACTGTACGTGGGCTAAGATACTGTCAGGTGGCCCAGGCCTAGACAGATATGAGGGGGGAATATAGAAATAGAAATGGTAGTGAGACTACAGCGTATTTCAGCATGCAGCTCACGACCGTTGGCCAATCAATTTAGCACGATGTTAGCCGTACAGCACAGAAATGCTGAACGATTGCACATCCGTGCCGCAGAGAAGACAAAACTGCGAAAGGTGAAACTTTTTCTTCGGGTAGTCAAGCAAGAAAACTGTGAATTTCATGAATGTGAGTGGCAACGTCCACGAAGGATAAATCACCGAAAATATGTTTACAGTGGATAAACATGATTCAAATAAACGGCGATCATAGACACAAAGATGTACGGAATTGCAAGCATGGATCCAGGTATCAGATTTTCCATAATAATCTGATCTTCGAATGCGATAGCATCAAATGCATAATCCATTTGTGCGGCGAATTTCCGCCATCTTTCCATTCGAATTGTAGCCAATTATTAAACGTGCCAATGTAAGGATAAAAATTTAAGCAAAGTCAAAACTTAGAAAAGCCTAAAACAAGTTTTAAACTCCAGCAGAGATATTATTGCTGTATGAATCTTCGATAAAATCGATCGTGCCAGCTGGAGGAAAAGGCACACTTGTTCGAAAAAGGCACATTTCTATCAAGCGGGATGATGATAA
>JACCGJ010015022.1:0-18920 GCA_013407085.1 Atriophallophorus winterbourni | reverse complement strand
GAGTGCTTTGACCAAGAATCTCTTTGTGATTCTGTGTCTGAACATCGTGGTTCGTTGTACGAACCCTATATAACAGTTGGCATACAAGTATTACCTTGTTTACCTTTAATCCACTGTTTCAAGGCTCACTGAACCTGATCTTACTGTCTCCACCGGACGATGGCAAACAGCCTGAAACCGGTAGTGGTGTGTAAGGGATGGGGATGTGAGCAACACATTACTTTGGTCATCCATAAGCGCCTCGAGTGCTTGACCAAGAATCACTTTGTGATTCTGTGTCTGAACATCGTGGTTCGTTGTACGAACCCTATATAACAGTTGGCATACAAGTATAACCTTCTTTACCTTTAATCCACTGTTCAAGGCTCACTGAACCTGATCTTACTGTCGCCACCTGACGATGGCAAACAGCCTGAAACCGGTAGTGGTGTGTAAGGGATGGGGATGTGAGCAACACATTACTTTGTTCACGTTATAATGTTTGAAACTAGAGAGTAGAGCTAATAAATGTTGATCGTGAACACGATTATCGGTTGCACGAATAATAATGTAGTCTTGATAGACTTCGACACCTGGGAGACCGTCAACAATATTCTTCATCAAATCTTGAAATACAGCTGGTGTGATGAAATAAACCTACGCTCCAGATTTGTGCCAAAGACAACGAAAAAACGATTTACCATCACATTGAGAAGCCGCACAAGGAAGTGGATTAAGATACGCCATGATGCATGGAGAAACTATGTCAAGAATCCGATGCCAGATAATTAGAAAACATATAGTCTGTTGAGGAACAAGGTCACCTTTCTTTTAACCGAGGACAAGCAGTCTCACCAGACAAGACTACTGATCATAATGGAGCGGAAACCCAAAGTCCTGTACCAGATTGTTAACACTACATCAAAAATTAAGCCAGGAATCTCAGCACTACGCACAACTCATGGTCTAACTACGACGGCGTTCGAGGCTGCCGAAGTTCTTGCAGGTTACTACTGCAACGTTTTTAGTCCCAAGAAATCCGTGCATCTTACGCCTCATTCTATCGGCTTTTCCGATGAAATACTAAATGAAAACTTAATAAACAATGAGTGTGTCAAGCTCAAACTTCTTCGCTTGAATACCACAAACTCACCAGGAGCATATGGAAACACTCCTTTTTTCCTCAAACGATGTGCATCCTCTTTGTGTGGTCCACTCAGCACGTTATTCCAAATTTCGCTCGAAAATAGTACCGTTCCCGCGGAATGGAAATCTGGCATCATCACACCAATCTACAAGGGAGGGAATCGATCAGACGCTGCGAACTATAGACCAGTTACGTTGTTGCCAGTAATTTCTAAAGTGCTAGAGAGTTTAGTTGCGGAAAAGATCACCCATCACCTCGAAACCAATAGACTGCTTGCGACTGAACAGCACGGTTTCAGGAAATATCACTCATGTCTATCTAATCTCTTGCTCACCTTAAACGACTAGACTGAATGTGTGGACAATGGTTACTTCATCCACGCATGTTTTTTAGACATGTCAAAGGCTTTCGACCGCGTCAATCAAAGTATTTTAATCCACAAACTTGAATTGCACGTGATAACAGGAAAACTTCCTGCTTGGCTAGGAAACTATTTACGCGACAGGAGTGCCCAAGTCAGAGTTGACGGCGCCTTATCGAAATCATTTAAAATTACATGCGGAGTGCCCCAGGGTTCGGTCCTCGGATTCATTTTGTTTTTGATCTACGCAAACGACATTCCCGAGCGTGTTAAATGCAAGGTTATGTTATTTGCGGACGATATCAAGCTTTGGAGAAGCATACGTGCAAATGACGACCCTGAAATTTGCAGATGGATCTAAACACATTGCACGATTGGTCTCTGAGAAACAAACTACCCTTCAACTTCCAAAAGTGCAAGGTGTTAAACATTTGAAAGACCGTGAATTACAGCTACACTCTTGGGTCCCACTAACTCGTCTGGACAACTGAAGAGAAGGATTTGGGTGTTTGGACCAGTTCAAGTCTGAAGACTTCACTACAGTGCAAAGCGGTATAAAAAAGACGTCTGAAGTCTTGGCGTTATTGAAACGAATTTTCGGTAGATTCACGAATCAGTCGGTGCCCCGTATCATGAACACCTATCTGAGACCAGCGTTGGAGTACGCTGTTCAGGCTTGGTCACCCTGGATTCAGAAAGACATCAATCTTTTGCAGCGTAATTACCACCGAACCACAAAGCTTGTATCCGGACTAGCTGCTAAACCATATGAAGAACGTTTGATGAGTCTCAATCTTTTCGACTTTCGCTGTCGTCGACTAAGAGGTGACCTCATACTGATGTAAAATATTATGCACGTCCCTAACCATGCCTTGTCCAAATTTTTCACACGCTCGCCACCCCGTACCAGTCAGAAACATGAACTTACAGTGCTTATACCGACTTCAAGACTGAACTGTCGCACATATTCGTATGCTGTACGTGTAAGTTTCACATGGAACACCCTCCCCTCCACTGTTACACACTCAGCCAACCTGGATATTTTTAAATCTAATTTGGAAAAATACTTGAGAGAAAACCCAAATTTTGATACGATTTACACTACATGAGTTTCCCTGTTCTTCTTCTTGTTTATTGTGTATAACTCATAACTCCATCCTATGGTTATTGTTAAGCTAAATGCTTTTTAGACCATTACAAATTTGAATCACTTTGAAGCTGGTGAAACAGATAATCCTTATAACGATATAATCCAAATGGTGTGTTAATGGTTGTCACTTCATTTGAAGCTCCATCAAGTGTAAACCGTGTAAACGAGAGAGAGAGAGATAGATTCAGGCTCCTCAGTTGTACAGCTTGGCTTCATCAGTCGAGAGTTCAGTGTCACTCTGTAATCTCCACAAACACAAGGTGTTTGACCATCTCTTTTCAAAGGGGTAACTATTGGCGTGGTTCAAATGGAGGCTTCCACGGGAACAAGAATGAAACGTTCAAACAAAGAATTAATCAAAGTTATACTTGTGGTTCGTACAACGAATCACAATGTTCAGACACAAAATAACAAAGTGATTCTTGGTCAAGCACTTAAGCGCCTATGGATGATCAAAGCAATGTGCTGCTCACATCCCCATCCCTCACACACCACTACCGGTTTCTGGCTGTTTGTCGTCGTCAGGTGGAGACAGTAAGTAAGTGATTAAGTAAGCCCAGAAACAGTAGTAAAGTAGTAAACAAAGTTATACTTGTATGCCACTGTTACATAGGGCAAGTACAGCCAGAAACCGGTAGTGGTGTGTAAGGGATGGGGATGAGAGCAACACAAAAAATTAATCAGTTTTAGAACAGGTGTAATAGACTCAATACAATAACGTCTCACGAAGGTAGAAGAAAACGCACAGGACAATGAAGATTTTATCTCGGTAGCCAAACATGTACAACGGTACAGAAAAGCAGTTACGTATCACGTGCGAACAGAAGTGTTAAGGTCAGCAATCGATTGGAATATGTTCGGTTAGAGTCATTTTCGGGTAACGTTTCACTTCTGACACAGAAGCTGCGTCAGACCAAGGGTGGTAGTCAGGACAGGGAACATGATTAAGTAGTAGTCAACCCACCACCACATATTTGACCTTACCGCTAAACAGTCTATAATACGTATACAGTGTCACGTCTCTTAAGAATGACCAGGATCAGTGGTCCATTTTCCTCACAGTGTGTATCCACATCAATCTGATAAAAGTGAACACCGTCAAGATCAGTTGACACAGCTGCCCACATACGTAAAAGTACATAACTAATGGGGCTACGGCTATTTGTGAAGAAAAACAAAAATCTAATTAACTAGTAGTTATAAGGTGAATAAAAACTATGTACGTGATGACCAAAGTGATGTGTTGCTCACATCCCCCGAAATTACACTCCATTACCGGTTTCTGGCTGTTTCCCGTCATCAGGTGGAGACAGTAAGATTAGGTTCAGTGAGCCTTGAAACGTGCTCCGCCAAGGCGGAATCACGAATAAGGGATTGATATTCCCTCGCATCAAGGGGCTGTCTCCGGACACGCTTCGGTATTTTTCGATTCTAGTGTGAATTTCCCTAGAAGTCTGCCCTACGTAAACACCCGAACAGTCCTTACAGTTGATTCTGTAGATGCTGTTCGTAACGCTAGATAAAGGTGTATTATCCTTGAGGTGCATCAGAACCGAACGGATAGTTTTCCCTTTCTTATAATTTACGCGTATGGCCGCCTGGTTCAAGATTCTACGTATCGCTTCAGATGTGCATTTTACATACGGTATACAAACTGTATCCCGCCAATTTTTCTCCGATTTTTCGGATGGGTATTTCACCTGCATTAATTGGCGTTTTGCAAAACTTTTTGGATAACCGTGGTCTATAAGCCTCTGGCTCGCTTCGCGGTGCGCCTGTTTTCGCTCGCTTTCGTCGCTGCACAGGTGTTCTATCTTACGGAAAATGGAACAAGCTATGGAACTGAAGACCTGTCTTGGATGAGCGGAAGTGTATCGTAGTACAACATCTGTAGCGATAGGTTTCCGATAGACAGAAGATTTATTTTCCCGTCTACTTTTTGCGCTAAACAGTCCAAAAATGGAAGTGTGCCTTTGTGACAGTAATACATGGGTCTATTTCGTTTAAATATTTGAAGAAGGCCTCTAACTGATCTCGATTGATGATAACAAATGTGTCATCGACATAGTGCCACCAGAATTTTGTCTTGAGACCTGCATTGTTAATGGCTTTTGTTCTCGAAATGCTCCATATACATTTTAGCAAGTACTGGAGATATCGGTGAACCCATTGCCAACCCTTCTTTTTGTCTATATAATTGCTCATTATATACGAAGTGGTTCATGCTTAGGCAGATCGATACACCGTTGATAATTTGCTGGACGCTCAAATTTGTACGATCTGACAAACTGGCATCAGATTCCAAGGCCCGCCTAGCTAGTTGTAACGCACTGGTTTTATCGACGTTGGTGAACAAAGCGCTCACATCAAAACTAACCATTACTTCATCGTCATCTATTGTTACCGACTTTAAGCGTGCTGCAAAGTCATATGCGTTCTTGATGAACGAGGCTGCATTGCCCACTAAAGGTTTCAACAAATAAGCCAAATGTCTAGCTAACTCGTGCGCAGGTGATCCGATGCCGTCGACGATAGGTCTTACGGGAATGCCTTCTTTATGTATTTTAGGTAGGTCGTAGAACCTAAGAGTTAGAGTAGACTTGAGATACAGGTTATAACACAAGCCCTTTCCCAAACTCTCCTTAACGCCACGCAAATACCTAGAGACTACCATTTTGCAGTTATTCATTACCTTTTTCATTTTACAATTATCTATCCGTTCATAAGGGCCCTCGGATAAGTGTACCCCAACCTTGTCTAAATAGTCGCTTTTGTTCAAAATTACCGTTACCGTGCCTTTGTCAGCCTTAGTAATGGCTATTTTTATCTTGCAGAAATTCAAGCCACTCTCCAACAATCTTTGTTTAGCTTGCGAAAGTTGTTGATTAGATAAACTCAAAACACTAGAATACTGGTTGCTAGATAATGACTTATTAGATTTATCTGATGAACTTTTATTATAAAACTTGTTGAGCTTACGGTTTTGTCTTTCTCCTATTCGCTCCGTTTGTGTGGCTAAAACCTCAGCGTGTTTTCCGAAAATTCTGCAAAAATGCGCTTCGGATAATTCGACTCGCATTTTCGACATCATTCTCGAAGCTTTCGATTGAGTGGCCAATAGGGTTTCGTTGACCCGGTGGCTCTTTTGTTTCAAAAACACTTTGGATGCGTTCGCGGCAGCCTTTGTCCATTTGCGAGAGTTATTCGGAGGTTTTACCACAGGATCTCTTGGTATTACACCGCGCTGCTTCCAACAAAGGACGAAGATGCGGTGGTTCGCCCATCTGTCGTCATATTCCGCTGTTCTCCCCAACTCACTGGCCAATTTTCGAACACGGGGCTCGTAGGAGTAATCAATCGATTGGAATATGATTCGGACCGATCGTATATTCATAATGCAAGTAAATTTGAGTGCAATCGGTAAAAGCAGTTTTTGGGTAACGTTTCACTTCTGAAACAGAAGCTTCGCAGACCAAGGGTGATAGTCATGACAGGGAACATGATTAAGTAGTAGTCAAACCCCCACCACTGATTTGACCTTACCGCTAAACAGCCTATGGTACGACTACAGTGTGTCACCTTTCGCGGGAATGATCAGGATCAGTGGTCGATTTGCCTACTAGTGTGTATCCACATCAATCTAATACAAGTGAACACGGTCAAGGTCGGTTGACACATCGGCCCACATGCGTAAAGGTACATATGGCTAAGGTTAAGCTACTTTTGAGAGAAAAAAATCTAATTAACTAGTAGGTATAAGGTGAATAACAACTATTTACCTTCGCTTCAAATCCGAAGGAATATCAATCCCTTATTCGTGATTCCGCCTTGGCGGATAACGTTTTACATACGGGCCACAGCGTCTATCTAGACAATGCGGAATTATTGAGACGCGGTATCAAACCGTATAGCGAAAGACAACATGCAGAGGCGGTCGAAATAGCCAAGGTCGACTGGTGGTCAATAAGATGGATGGGGCAGAAATCTCCACAATCTGGCGCTCGGCAATGATGCGAAAGTAAATAGTTGTTATTCACCTTATACCTACTAGTTAATTAGATTTTTGTTTTTCTTCAAAACTTATTTAACTTTAGCCCCGTTAGTTAGGTACTTTTACGCATTTGGGCCGCTGTGTCAACCGACCGTAACCGTGTTCACTTGTATCAGACTGATTTGGATACACACTGTGAGGAAAATGGACCACTGATCCTGGTCATTCCCACGAGACGTGACACACTGTATGCGTTCTATAGGCTGTTTAGAGGTAAGGTCAAATAAGTGGTGGTGGGTTTACTACTACTTAATCATGTTCCCTGTCCTGACTATCACCTGACCTTAACACTTCTGTTCGCACGTGATACGTAACTGCTTTTCTGTACTGTTGTACATGTTTGGCTACCGAGATAAAATCTTCATTGTCCTGTGCGTTTTCTCCTACCTTCGTGAGACGTTATTGTAGGCAGTCTACTACACCTGTTCTAAAAGTGGTTAATTATTTGTGTTGCTCTCATCCTCATCCCCATCCCTTACACACCACTACCGATTTCTGGCTGCACGAACCCTATGTTACAGTGGCATACAAGTATAACTTTGTTTACTACTTTACCAATGTTTCATGGCTTACTTAATCACTTACCCAAAAACTACTCTAACCGATTGCACTCAAATTTCTTTGCAGTGTCATTCTCCTTCAAGAAAGAGCGACAAACCAGTGTAAAATCTCACAAGAATTGCACGAAGAAAAGAATCGCAAATGTTCAATCAAATTTGTTTCGAAATTTCAGCTTAATCTACCCTTAAATATTTTCAATTTTATAATGTTGACGTGTATATAGCAGGTGGTTATTTCATCTTAATCCTAAAAGCGGTAAGCGCAAAACAAAAGGGCTATGAGCACTTACAAAACTAACAACATTCGTGTGAATTTCAGGTTTCTCTTTGCGACACAGTTGATTTTGCGTAGGATTGGCATGAACCTGTTACAACACACTTAGGCTATGCAACACAACAATGACACAATTTATTTGCGTCAGATTGTTTTTGAGAAAAAGCGCTCATGGCTGGCAGAACTAATAGTGAAATTAATTTGCATTCATTAGGTTCTCGTGATATCTGAAGACCGTTCAATTTAAAAATTGGCAATAGCGTATTTCGTTGTTGTTTGTAGTTCTAAAACCAATTCCAATCATTTAAGATTCTATTGTGTCATGGATGTATGTCCGTTAAGCATTCGGAATTTGATATCGGTGTAATGCTGACCTGATGATGATGTTTCACACGTTATCCGGTCGTACTGTTTGGTGATAATTGTAGTAATCTCTGGTATAGTTATCGATTTTTCTCCCACTCATCTTATCGTTAAGCACTCTTCCTGCCGGTGTTTTTTGTGCACACAACTATATATCAATCTATGTTATTATATAATGTTGCACACATCACGGCACGCGTCTCATATAGCCACTGACAACCATGGCCAACTCCTGGCCTGCACACATGTTCCTGTGTGATCCGGCGGAACTTCTTCTATTGACAGAAGAAAGCATGAAGGCGGCTGACTCAAAACCAGCATGCTTCGAGCAGGTGGAGCTCGTAAGTCCATCAAATAGAGCAATGTGGCTTCAAGGGTTCATTACTTGCCTGGTTGGAGGATTATCTCCGAGACAGTGTCATTCGAGTTAGGGTTGATGATGCTTTGTCACGACCCATTGCAGGAACGAGTGGAGTGCCGCAGGGATCAGTGCTTGGACCAATTCTTTTCCTGATATATGTAAACGACTTACCTAAACTTGTTCGCTGCAAAATCTTGTTATTTGCGGATGACATCAAGCTGTGGACGCAAGTACGCACAACTGAGGATTGCAGACAGCTTCAGCTGGACCTCGGTGCCTTACAAGACTGATCAGTTAGAAATGAACTACCGTTTAACGTCAGAAAATGAAAGGTATGGACTGTTGGAAAACATTTCGAGTTCTCTTACACACTTGGTTCCAATATTCTTGAAAGCACTGACAATGAGATGGACTTGGGTGTGTGGGTGAGCAGCACTTTGAAACCGTCGTGTAACGCCACAGCTGTCTATTAAAAGACGTCACGAGTACTGCTTCTGCTAAAACGCGTCTTCGGGAGTTTCACGAATCAAAATGTTCATCGAATAATTAATACGTACTTGAAGCCAACGATGGAGTATGCAGTTCAGGCTCGTTCACCCTAGACATCAGCCTCTTGCAGAGAATATCTCATCGGAACACCAAGCTCGCACGCAGTTTGAAGCACAAACAATACGAAGATCTTATTGCAAGTCTTAATCTCTTCGACTCTCGTTACCGCCATCTAAGAGGTGATTTGATTCTTAAGTTCAATATACTGCATTACCCCAACCATCCGCTAAATAAACGATTCACACGACTACTACCCAGAACCAGCCGGAGTCACGACTCTACAGTACCTATTCCTGACTCGAGACTAAACAGTTGGTATTTTTATTCTGTACGTGTATGCTTTTTCTGGAACTCCCTACCCTTTAAAATTGCACATTCATCCAACTTGGATATATTCAAATCGAATTTGGACAATTTCATGTCGACCAACCCAAACAGTGAACCTATAAATTTTACACCATAAAAGCTTTGAACTTTGAAAACAGTTTCTGCCCTATGGATTTTTACTTGATTCCTGAACTGCTCAGTAAGCAAACAAATCCCGTTTTACTTGAACATGTTTTTCGTAATTGCCATATTATTCTGTGGTTTTTGTTAAGCTATATGCTTTTTAGACCCTTAAAATTGAATTGAATTGAACATCCGGTTGTGGACTATACAGCACAAGATTGGACACCATGGATGGTAAAAGACATCTCGCTAATCGAAAGGATTTATCATCAGGCAACTAAAATGGTTACTGAATTACATAATGTACCCTTTGAGAAGTGACTGACTATACTTGGATTGTGCGCCATCGAGCGCAGAGGCATCCGACCTGACCTAATCCAATCATCCCGAATAATTCATACGGGGTCCCACCAAATCAGAAACCTCGTTAATATTGCTGCTAATCGCCCGATCAGCAGTCACAACCTAAGCCTTCAAATCTCACATTCCCGATTATGCTGTCGCGACAAATTTTACGCAGTCCGTGTATGCTTTTTGTGGAACAGCTTACCGATAGAAATTGTTTCCTCATAAAATGAAATGATATGCAAACAAACGTTACAAACTTTCATGTTGAATAATATTGTGTTGACACCAGTTTACTGAAATCCCATAGTGATTCCTTCTTACACACATGCTTGGAAAAACATATTACTAAAACATATATACACGAACATATATTTGCGGTCAAAATGTCCTCCCTATATGTCACAATTTGAATCACTTTTGCTCCTCCTTTGAAGCGCATGGACGCAAACATTAAAGTAAAGATTTGTTTAACTTTCACATGTATATCCAATGGTATTGTACAACAATTTGCTTTTCTCACCATAAATTTTGAATCCATACAAAACAAAAATAGTTTCAAGTATTTTATGATGACAAAAAGCACACAGCTTCACAATTGCAATGTAATCGTAGATGTTCGTTCATGAAAAAGGAATAAAAAATAATTATGTAATGTCAAGTGTACTCCATTTGAATACTTACCGTTAATCTGTCGCAGGTTCCGTTAAGTCGTTGTGCAACAAATAAGTGTCCAAATTTCGAATGAATATTTCTACGCATGGAGCGGTAACATTAGTTTCGGGGAGTGCATTCCCGAGAAGACAAGCACGAACAGAAGGAAAATATCGGCGACAGCTAATTCGAAATTGGGGGATTTGTAGTGTCGCTGGGTGGCATCGTGTATGACGTGACTCACGGTTTTCGGATAAATGTGTCAATGGATCATGGTGAGTATGTAATATTTTGTATGCAAGAAGCACATCACTCGGAAGTCTTCTTTGGAAGTATTCCTATTCAGTGTGTGTTTTGATTGGAAATCGCTACCTGCCAATTTTGTAAAATCCACTAGGCTCACTGAACCTGATCTTACTGCCTCCACCTGATGACGGCAAACAGCCAGAAACCGGTAGTGGTGTGCAAGGGATGGGGCTGTGACCACCACAATACATTGCTTCACTAGGTTAGTTGCACATAAATCGCAACTTGACGATTATATGCGACCAGATTGAGATATTGCCCTCAACAGTTGACGAGCAACCTCTATGACATAACCAGATCACCATAACCAATTTATATTATTTACCTGTACATAGTTTTTTTATTTATATTTTCAGCCATTTATCTTGAGTCATGTATACAGTTTTTGTATGGTTTATAAATGGTAATTGTAGACTACTTAATAATAGAGTACTTATTTCCCACTCGAGAGTAACTGTCGAGGTACTTTATTTATTCTGTACGTGTATGCTTTACCTGGAATTCGCTACCCAGTAATGTTGCACATTTACCCAACTTGGATATATTCAAATCGAACTTGGTCAAATTCATGTCGACCCATCCAAATATTGAAACTTTGAACTTTGAACTTTGAAGTAAACTTGACCCCTTGGAATTACATGCACTATCCAACCGATCGAAAACAGTTTCGGCACTATGAATTTTTACCTGATTCCTGAACTGTTCAGTAAGCAAACAAATCACGTTTTTACTACTTATTTTATTCATAATTCCAATATTATTTTGTGGTTTTTGTAAAGCTTATGCATTATGCTATATGCATTTCAGACCATTGAATTGAATTGAATTGAATTGCTTGTCTTAGCGAATTAAGATCGCACAGTAATCGACCCTTTTGATGTGTTTGACGTCATTAGATGCACTCCTGACGCTGCTCGAGAATTCGAAGAACAACACGAGGTGGTCACTTATTTCCAGTGGACTATTCATAGATTTATTCATAGATTATATTCAGGTAAAAAGCTATGCTTTACAAGACCCACAAAAATGTACATCGGGTCGGACGGTAAAAAAATTTCAAAATATTGTCAGATTATTGTCAAACGTGAAAAACATACTTGCCAATGTGGATATCTAGTGCTTTCTTGAAAACTTCAACGGTTCTAGATTGTAGCACATGAGTAGGTAAACTGTTCCACAGTTGCACATTGCGAACGGAAAATGCATATTTGCGGTAGTTCAACCGGCTATGCTGTTGGTAAAGTTTCAATTGGTGGCCTCGCAGATGTGTGTTATGGGAAAGATGAAACAAACGACTGCAAGGGTAATTTGTTTGATTAAGCACTGTCCAAATGAATATTATTGCTCCTCGTTTCCGTCTGTATTGAGCCGAATGCAAATTCAATAATTTAAGTCTCATTTCGTATGGATAATTAGATAGTACAAGGACGAGTTTTGTCGCTCTACGCTGTGGAGTTTCTAATAGCAGAATATTTTTTTTCAACCAAGGATCCCATGCCGGTATAGCATATTCAACATGAGGACGGATGTACGTTGAAATCAATTTGCAGACAATATTGGGGTCAAACGAACCTAGGACTCTTTTAAGGAGACCCAAGTTGTTTTCAGCTTTGCAGGCAGCCAGTCGACATTGCATTGAGTTTCCTAAGTCTGATTGGATAATCACACCTAAATCTTTTTCGGAGGAGGCGGGTTTAATAACAGTGCGACCAAGATAATATTCTTTGCTGGACTTGCTGTTGAGAGACAATAGGCTGCATTTCGAAGCATTCAGGGGCATTTCGTTGTCTAGGGACCAAGTGTGAATCATATGATACTGCACTGACTCGACTGCTGTTGATTCGGATTTGAGAATCGAATCTAGGATTGAAGATTCTTCGGGCTTCTTTGTCAAGTGAATTAATTTAAGTAGTTGCAAAAGGGAATGAAATTAATCATCTCGCGAACTTTGTACCCAAGTGATTGCTGCGGGTGCAATCTTTTGGTGTAACGCTGTGGAAGGTTAAAATCGCCCATTATGAGTAGTTGGGTATGTAAGTTATTCAAGATTAAACCGTGACTTTGGATCTTGCTGACAGTTCGAGGTTGGAGTAAATTTCCTAGGGGTAGGAATACGGAATAAGAACTGTAGATGAAAATATAAGAACGCTTCGCTTCTTAACGAGTCACCGAGCCGAGATTTGTCAGGCCCTGAACGCAAGGTAGATATTAAAAATATCGGCTAGCTTAGACCCTCGATTAGGGTTATGGTCCAGGAGGAAAATATCTTTTTAGAGCTATCGCGTCCAGGTTTGGGCATCATTGTCTAGAAATGAGTGTAGATAAGTTTACAACATTAGAGGAAATGAGAACAGTTTAAAATGAAAAATATCCGCCGTATTCTGTCCAGCAAACGAGAGACGCGCTTGTAAACAGCTTCAAAATATAAACAATTTTTTAAACTCCCACTAATCTACACCCTGGGGCCAATATTTCCTTAGTCTCCGTTTGTATCAGTACCGATTTTACGTTTGTGTTTCGTGTGAACTCAAAATCTTACAAACTACAAAATGCGCAAGCATAATAGGATGTGTTATGCAAACCTCGCTATTGAAATGCGCGCGTTTCAACCATGGCGGTTCTTTGCTGCATTGCATATTCGTCGTGTGCTACGCATTAAACAAAATGACGTCATGTGTCTTGTGAAACTAATTTCGCGTTAAACCTGAGCATATGGTTCACATGTCAACAGAAACGTTGCTTGATGACGGAATTCTCTACGAAACATTACAAAGTGAAACGAGTGTACAAAACCACGTATAATGTTCGGATACTTTGAATGATACATGCTGTATTTTTTTAATATTTCGTCTGCCTGACAAATATTTAATAACCTGGGGTAAATTTGAGGCTAATTACTTTTTGACTGCATAATTTCTCAAGTCATGAATTTGAGTAGAACACAAGGCCTGACAACCTGGTTTTCCCAAATTCCTGATCATGAGAAAAGCCAATAGTCTGAAACTCAGATATTTTCACACACATCAAGGTTAATACACTGAATCGACTACCGGGGGTATAAATTTCAGCAGAATTGAGATCAAAACCTGACAGAATTTCAATAATATCTCTTAAAAAATAAACACTGTTGAAGTTGTTAAACCAGTCTCTATCTAGTCAGAATAAATTGCTTAAATACTTGATTATTATTTGTATGTTCCTCATAAGAAATCGGGATCGAACATTTACATTTACGATGCATACGTTTTGATAGGTCGCATTTGCCTCTGTGTGGCAGACAAACGTGTCAAGCTACTGCGATAATATCGTTTTAAATTATGTTTACCGCTTCAAGCTTCCAAGTCTACTCGCAGTTAGCGTTAATTTCACAGGAGCACATATTCTAGCGATGAGGTCAATTGGATGGAAGTCAACACTTGCTTCAGGTCAAAACGTTTTTACATTGGCAGCACACGTTTCCAAGGCATGCGGGCAGAGATAAGCCACATTAAACTTTCAAGTACTTATGATGGCAAACGCTTCACAATTACAATAGAATATTTATATGAAAGAAATCATTCATAATTAACATAAATTAATCCATGCAATGTCCCATATAGTCCAGGTAAATGCTTATAACGAGTTGATACACTCCTGTAGTCAAATCACTTAGCAAAATTGCGTCTAAATATCGGATATATATATGTATATGTATATGTATATATATAGTGGATATATATCCACTATATGGTTGAAAAAGCTATTAACTTTACAATAACCATAGAGTCGAACTATAGGTGCAAATGTATATGTATAAATGAAATCAAAATCAATGGGATGACGATAGTTTATCAACAGCTTGGGGCAACATTTGGATTAGCTCATATATAATCGTCAAGTTTCGGTTTGAATATAGATAAACTTTGTGAGCTTACCAAATTGGCAGGTGGAAAATTCCAAACAAAGCACACATGCGCCGAATAAAAATACCTGCGTTAGTTCCGTTTGAAGTGTGGTATTTCCAACTTGCAACAATGACCACGGCTGTTGCTGGAAGTTCGAAGGTGGAATGATATGTCCATGGGGTGGGAAACAGTAGTAAGCATTTTGTATGCGAGGATGAGATCATCTCGCATTCTCCTTTGTGCAAGTGTCCTCAGCTCCAGTCGTCTGAGTCGCCGGCGAATGGGATATTTTCGAGACCAATGACAAGCTCAGAAGCTCTCTGATATATGCGATCCAGAAGTAAGATGTCTTTTTTTAGCCAGGGTTTCCAGGCTTGCGCAGCATAGTCTAGAACCGGGTGTATATATGTGTTCATCATGAGAGGAAAAACCCCCAGGGAAAACGTCCAAATATCCACAGTGACATACTGAGCAGCCTGTACGCGCTTTTGTAAACGGCTTCGCATTTTAGACTATTGTTAATACTATCACAAATCCAGCCACCCAATGATAAGCTTGTTGATTTTTAGACCATTAAACTCCTTGAATTACCCTTGAATTACCCAGGTCCTTTTCTTTTAGGGTGTACTCCAGGATTTTTCCGCCGAGCTTGTATGGATAGGAAAATCCAAGGTCACGACCAATCTGAATCATCTTCGACTTTTGCATATTCAATGACAGTTTATTTTCAGAAGACCAGTTGAACAAAGCACTCAAATCGTTTTGCAGCAAGATACAATCGTCAGCATCTCTGATTTGCCTCCATACTTGTATATCGTCAGCAAACAAAACCATCTGACTATCATTTGGTAGTGGTATATCGTTCATATAGACTAGAAACAGTATTGGTCCAAGCACTGATCCTTGTGGAACTCCGCTAGTGACATCGATGTTCTTCGATGATAGGCCGTCCACACGAACTCGGATGTGTCTGTTGCTGAGGTAATCTCTTAACAATTCGTATAGTCTTCCAACAACACCGTGTTTCTTTAGCTTGTTCAAGAGTAATTTGTGATCAACTCTGTCGAACGCTTTAGAAATGTCCAGGTAGCACGCATGAATACAGCCACCCGCATCTACAATCCTCGTCCAATCGTCTAAGCTTGTCAGCAAATTTGTTAGAATAGAGCGATTTCTGCGAAATCCATGTTGGGCAACTGCCAAAAGTTGATTCGTTTCCAGATGTCGCACGATTTCTGTGGTTATTATTCGCTCAAAAACTTTTGATACCGAAGACAGCAAGGTCACCGGCCTGTAATTTTTAACATCAGAACGTCAACCACCTTTGTAAATGGGTGTTATTTGTCCCAGTTTCTAGCCTTTGGCACCAGACCAGCTTGGAGCAAATTATTAAACATGCAGGGTAGAGTTTCAGAGAGCTGCGCATGGCAGGTTTTGAGAAGCTTTGGAGTTATCTCGTCTGGTCCTGGAGATTTATTTACGTTTAATTTCCGTAAGTGCTGCGCTACCACCATCGGAGTAATCAATACTTCACACAAGGTCGAATGATCGGTTCCTGATCATGCTCCGTGAATTTCGGCGAAAAACTCCGGCAAAAAGCCTGCAAACAGGTCAACGGTCTGTTTAATGGATTCAGTATAGCCGGACGAAGTTTTTAGGGCAAAGACACCTGATTTAATATTCGTTCTATCGTTTACGAGTCTATATAAATTCTTCAGATTCTGGTGCATCTCAGAAACCAATTGCGATTGAAAAGCTTGTTTATCATCTCGAATTATGCGGATAACTTTGTTTCGCAGTCGTGTAAATTCTGCCCAAGTATCAGCAATAGCCCTTTGTTTCATCCACTTTTTAGTCCTGCTTCGTAGTAAAAATTTATTTCGTTGAGAAGCTTTCTTCAAAGCAAACATTGAATGTTCCTCCAAAAAAGATTTCAGGTGCTGTAAGAGATAGCGCCAATGACTATCCGGATCGGAGTAATCCAGTATGTGAAACTAGTGCTTTGTAACTCGACACACAGAGCACGGGAGTTCCTCCTTCTGACGCATTTCGTTCTGTCACTGTTGCGTCTAGCGCTACAACAACGTGATCGCTCCGTCCGATTGGCGGTTTACAAACGGTATTCTCTACAGCTGTGGGGTCTGATGTAAGTATTTATGTAATTCAAAGGTTTTGAATGGTCTAAAAAAAGCAACAAGCTTACACAACCATAGAATGGTAAAACTTGAAATTTAAGTGTATAGAGACATATAAGAACATAAGATAAACCAGTGTCATAAGTGTTTTGGAACGAATAATGGATAAAAATTCGTCGAATTTCGTTTTAAAAGTCATGCAACTAGTGGCGTGAGCAACGTTGAAGGTTAAACTTTCCAAGTAACAGGCACGGTCTAAGGTAGACAGCCGATCTAATCCCCGCATACAAGTAAATCCAAAAACGTCGTTATAAAGGGGTGCGTAATCCAAGACGGCTCGAAGTTCATATTCAAGTGTCTCTGATTGATGACTATCCCGGCTATAGAGCTGGGGGGAATTTGAAATCCCTCATTATATTGAGTATTGTACCGCGTTGTTACATAGCGCAAAGCACTAATCAGCTTATTGTTTAGGTGAATATTTGCTGTTGGAGAACGAGAGATCAGCCAATAATGCATTGGTCTCCTGAAGTAAGAGTCAGAGAGCACCAAAGTGTGTCAGGTATATCAAGTGTCTGGTCGTTCATAAATCTACAGATAAACGATTGCTGGCAGTAGAGTGCTGCACCTCCACCATCACCTAAACGGTCACACCGGAATTGAAACATGCTGGGCAAAGAGAGTTCATTTTCAAAGTTTAGCATCATCCTCAAAAAGAACAAACATGACTATGACGAGTTTCGGAAGGTCATTGATGTACGCCCAAAAGAGGACCAGACTGAGAATCGAACCATGTGGGACACCGCTAGTGGCTTTGATATTCCTAGACATCACACATTCCATACGTAATATTTCCTTGCGATCATTGGGGTAGCTTCTTAATCAGGTAAGAAGTCACTTATTAATGCCCGCCTCCTGCAACTTGCCTTGGAGTATAGAGTGGTCCACGCGATCAAACGCATGTATCTTACATCATGTTTTGCATTGTTCTGAATTTCCACTGCACTCTATTCAAAGTCCGTGATAATAAGTCAAAATGGTTTCCGTCCCAACTCTATGTCGTACGAAAGTAACATTGAAATTATTTTGAAACCAAACTTTACTTCTTGTGATCAACTTATCATTAATTTTGTCACCGATCCTTCCCACCCACTCCACAACGTAGTTAAATTTCATTTTTCATCTATTACTGGATCGATTATCATCTTGAACATCGCTCTCTCGGAGATCTTTCAGTCCATTCGCCTCAAGCTATTTCTGTCGAGCAATTGAGGAAACATTCATCTCGTCGATATTTTGTCAGTAATATTTTGTTGCATTCTCATTCACATCATTCATTTTATTTTTAGTAACAATTCCGAGAACATTCCAGAAAGATCGATGAATTGCTGGTCATATGACACTCCGAAACGCACGGCTGTCATCATATGAACGCGTGATTTTCAAGGCCAGCTCGCACGCACGCACGCATGCATGCATGCACACACGCACTGTGCACCAATGCTCAGCGGGTGCATCGATCAACATCACGCCACACGATAGTCAAATCCGGTCGATTTCGCTCCAGACAAAAGCGGTCAAATTTTATACTCTCATGAGCGCCAGCAAAGCATGGTGTGATTTGGTTTTATCACAAGACAGGGTCGTGCGACAATGAGGGTAGTCGGGTACAAAATTTCACGAGGTTATTCTGGCTGAGTGGCCGAAACGCGAATACATCACCAAATTTTATCGATCCTCATATCCCCGCATGCTTAGCTGTTTGCCACCTGCATATGAAGAAACCAAGATTAGCGTGTTTCTGTTGTTTTTGTACCAAAGAGGTATATGTGACCAACAGCCATAATTATGCAATTTGATTCATAAAACATTTTAGTAGCAAACATGAGTCAGATAATATATCATTCAGATGCTGCTGGCCTTCAGTCGATGTTGACCATGGGTGTGCTTCATCAGCGCATGATAGTTTCATGCTCAACAGCGTTTCGAATCAATAAGCAATCCGATTTAAGAAGAGCAAGCTCTCCCACAGCGCTTGCAGCGATAGACAGCACTCGGCTGATCGGGGTCAGTTGCACGCCGATTACATTATCTACGATCAGAATCCGAGAGCAACATCTGCTCTTCTCCAACCTGGAGTGTCTCCAAAGTGAGCGTTTAAGCACACGTTCTGTCCAAACATTGTTGACATTAAATACCGTTGTAGCGCAAATCCGGTCGGCAAACCGTCGACTTTATAATTTCCACTCTCCATCGACTAAGTTTGCATTACATGTACACATTTAGCGTGATCGAATAGAAAAAAGCAATAGATTTAAGTGATAGTAGCGGAAGTTAATCCGTGTTAATAT
>JACCGJ010015021.1:0-27219 GCA_013407085.1 Atriophallophorus winterbourni | reverse complement strand
ATTTTTGAAACAGGTTACTTACTCACAAGATACCACATGATAACGTTAAGGTTTTTAAAAATCACTCGATACCTAGGTGGACAAGCAAGCGTTCGAGTTTGATAATGATCCTTAACAATATTTCATAACAATCTTTTGTCGTCCGCCGTATTCCCAATTTTGTGGATCTTGTTGGTCCCAGTCAAATGCGAAATGTAAACTGCTGCGGCTCGGAAAATCTCTGCACCACACGTATCAGCTTGGCACACAAGATATCATCTGGACCACCGCAGAAAAAGATCTCGGTATCTGGGTGTCGTTTGACCTTAAGCCTGGACAATATTGCCGGACAGTGTAAAATAAAGCCTGCCGAAACTTGAGTCTTCTAAAAAGGATATTCAGGATTTTCCCGCCCGAAACTTTATCTCGGTTAATTAATACGTATATATGTCCTGTTATAGAATATTTCATCCAAGCCTGGCTGACAAAGGATATTGAACTACTGGACAGGATTTATAATCGTGATACAAAGTTGGTCTCCCGGTACAGAAATTTGCCTTTCAAAGAGCGAATGTTAAAACTGAACCTACACGATTTTACCCAACGGCGGATACGTAGTGATCTTATGTTGACATTCAAAATCCTGCATTCTGTAAACCATCCCCTTGAACACATGCTAAAGCCAAATAATCTTACTCTAACACGAACATATTCAAAGGCTTTAAGCATTCCGCATTCTCGATGAGATATTCGTCGAAATATTTTCTCGGTAAGAATTCGTTTCATTTGGAACATTTTGCCTGAGGAAATCACACGCTCGGAATCTGTTGCGGTTTTCACTTCCAAACTAGATGAGTATATGACGAACCATGCGGTATGTGATTTCTGAGAGATTTTGTAATTTTACTCCATATATCTGTCATCCTATGGTTATTGTTAAGCTTACTGCTTTTTCTACCATAAAACATTCTAAGTTCTGAGTACTTGTAAACCTTATCGTTTTTTACCCACATATAAACAAATCAATGGAGGAGTGAATTGAGTTCTTGAATTTCACACCAGAGCATGGAATTCACTGACTCCAGGTTACATTTTGTCGTACTAGGTTAGTCTCATAGATTTCAGCATGCGATCCCATTACTCCAATCACACTGGGACTTTGCAATTTGAGTGAGGCCCACAATTTTCATAGGAAATTATTTAAGTTGACAATAGTTTGGTTTCTTCTCAAAGCTTAATCATCTTGAACTTCTCAAACCCACAATAACTTAGAAAAACAATTTAACGAATGTCCACTTTCACGACATTAGGCCGACAATCCATTCAATTTATGATTTTCTAACGGCATCCACTCCGAGATAATCGCCAAATTTTGCGATCGATGCGTACGGCAAATCTTCGAGACATGACAATTGACAAGTTGATCGATCAACCAACATCCCCCTATTGGCTGCTACGTATAAACCAATAAGAAATCGATTACGAAGAAGGTTAACGGTGAAAAACGGGCTAACGCAATGAATGGACAAACGAACGGCGTATAAAAACTCCCATGAACCACCCTTGCAAGTCACTTCGACTTTCAAATGACTCAGCAAACTGATCATTAACTGATGGAAAATTCTTCATCACAACACAATCTACAGCATAAAATAGCTCATTTGCATGCATCTCTATCACACAAACACACGTCCCACGACCAGTTTCGTGCTGTTTGCACTCATCAGGTAGAGACAGTAGGATCAGGATCTGCATTCGCTTGAAACAGTGAAAGAATGGTTAACAAGTGTGTGGCTCGTGTGGAGGGGTGGCTCATGTGATTGAATGGGTTGGTCGTACCAACCTTACACAACAGTGGCATACAAGCGCAACTTGTTTACTAATCTGCAGCACTTTTAACACGAAAGGAGTCTTTTTCTAAAATCACAAGTCTGCACTCGTTTGAAGACTTTCGTCCGATTTCAACACCACTAGCTGCCGCTGTGGTGGCCAATGTCATCCAGCCGAGTGGTTGTGTATCTAATGCATAGACCGAATAATCATTGTACCTTGGTATCGGAAGCTTTTTTCCAAACAATCGCTTAGAGCCGTTCTGGAAAAATTTTTGTTTCGATGCTGAAGTTACGAGAGACCAAATTTAATTGCCAGAACAGGGAACACCACCACCTGTTGTTAGTCGTAGCACTTAAAAATTTCATGTGAAATTGGTAGCAAACTGGGATCCCGTAATTAAGTTCAAACTCTTATTATGTGACGGAGATGCATACAAATGAGCTTTTATACTTATTATTATTATCGACCTAACAATTAGCCACTTCAATGTCCCGTACGCCTTGTTCAACTTAATAAGGAACTTGAAAAGTTGGTCACGATCATCTTAATTGGAAATCAATTACCGAATTTTGATTTGGTCTATAATTATGTGTTTTACGTAGAAAACATCGTAATTTGTAATACGCAGATGACGTAGTCATTGGATGCGGAGTACCCAGAAATGACTCTTCACATCCGCTCACTGTAGCTTTAGATGAAATCGCTACATGGTCAGAAGAGCGATGCCAATCTTTAAATCCTGAAAAATGTACTCAAATTATGTTCTCTAATCTGCGTGGCAAACGTCACACTAATATTTCTTTATCCAGAATTAAGTCTACAGAACTGACGAGAGGGAAATACGTCGACTATCTAGGCGTCACCATATCCGACGACCTTTATTGGACCCATCATCTAAATATTTTACTTACTAAAGATTGTAGGTTTACTTTTTTATGCTTCTCGTCTTCGTTCTCTCGGCGTTGAGTCTAAGCTAATTTCTCAACTCAGATTCTATTGTATATTACCACATTCTTAAAAATTCTGAAACAGCATTTTTCCACTTGCGATTTGCCTATAAATACTATATTCAACGATATTTCCCATCCGCTGCATGGGGATCTCCTCAAGAGTCAACCTTCTTCAAAGACTCGATCAAAACACATTATACCTCCTTCTAAAACATCGTGATATCGGAGGTCATTTATCCCATTTGCTTCACAAAACGTTTGTCAAAAGGATCTGCTTATTGAACAATTAAGGTCGAATTTATCTCGTTGATACCATGGGTATATTTTCTGTGAATATGTTTTGCTTTTTATGTTTAATTAGTATAGAATTCGTCGGGCTATGAGCTGGGTTACTTCGTACAGTTATCAATATTTGATTGATTGATTACTCTTAGCGAATGGAGTTTGATTGGAAGATCGTTGAATGTCGACTAATCGGCTCCACATAACCTCGCTCACAATCCAGATATTTTAGTTCCCAAGGTTTTGGGGATAATCTACTAATTTCAAAAATGCTCCAATGGCCCGCGTCTCATATAGCCTCTGACAACATAGTCCAGCTCCTGGCCTGTGTAACCCGGGTGAACTGCTTCTACTGACAGGAGAAAGGGCGAAGGCGGCTGCCTGGTGCCTCAAAACCAGGATGCTTCAAGCGGTTGGAGCGCGTATGTCCATGTAAGCGGTCCACCTAGTTGAAGGCAAACCCTTACCTCAAACCTTCACTGGCTACATTCAATCAAGCAAAAGGTATTAAGGAAGTCAACCTCGAGGAAAATCCGGAGCAGGATTCCCAGTCTAGGGCAGTCCGAAGTTGTAATCAAAACTTAGTTCTTGCCGTTCTCGC
Source organism: Atriophallophorus winterbourni (assembly GCA_013407085.1). Classification (NCBI taxonomy): domain Eukaryota; kingdom Metazoa; phylum Platyhelminthes; class Trematoda; order Plagiorchiida; family Microphallidae; genus Atriophallophorus; species Atriophallophorus winterbourni. Next base: position 23,574 of record JACCGJ010015021.1, on the reverse strand, counting down.
GACGGCATGGTTGCCAACAGTATCAGCTGTTCCTTTGGTTCGATGGTTGCCGTGGATAGGAGTGGGAGCACTTGCTGCATGCGCAACAGCTAGTTCTTCATTTTGAACTGCCCTGGCGTACATCTGAACGCACCAATGGAAAGGACACTCCATTCCGCTTCAACGGATGATAACACAAGAGGCAGCAGATACCGGTTAAAAGCTATGGCTTGACTGGCGTAGAGCTCAGCGCCTGGGGCTGCATTTGACGGTGGGAGAAATTTTCAGGTCTCAATGGGATTATATCGCTCTCCAATTATCACCGTTGGAAACTGTCACCTTGAACCAGTATATCATTTCACATATATTGGTTCAACCATTGCGCATAACCTCTCGCTAGACACGGAGATTGATAAGCGGATTGGCAGTGCAGCTGTCATTTTGTCCCGATTGAACTCTCGTGTTTGGGGTAACCGCAAGCTGACTGCAAAGACAAAGATGATGGTATACAGCGCGTGCGTACTGACTGCTTTACTGTACGGCAGTGAAACCTGGACCACCCACGCAAGACACGAACGGAAGCTGGATGCTTTCCATCCACGAAGCATCCGTCGTATCTTGAACATATCGTGGATGGACAGAGTGACTAACACTGAAGTGCTTTCCAAAGCTGGTCTACAGAGCATGTTCACCCTACTACGACAGCGCCGCCACGTCTACAGAATGGAAAATGGTCGTATTCCGAAAGATCTACTCTATGGTGATTTGAAATTAGGAAGTCGACCATTGGGCAGACCGCGGTCCAAAGACGTTTGCAAAAGAGATATGCAAGCTCTTGACATTGACCCGGCGAGTTGGGAAGAACTTGCACTTGACCGCTCACTTTGGAGGCATTGTGTAAAGCGTCGTCTGCAAGCCGGGGAGGAGCAGATACAGCTCTTGGCTGCTGACACCGAGTTCTGCCTATCGTTGCGAGCGCTGTGGGAGAGATTGTTCCTCCCGAATCGGACTGTTTAGTCATTCGGTGCCTCCTTACAATTACTATTATTACTATAGCAATAATTATTACCATTACTAATTACAAATCATTTCCAGATTTCATCCTATTCTCGCGATGCCTTGCTTATTAATTCCCGTTTTAAATGAATTGTTACATTGCATGAATTTAATTCATACATCACCGGAAGACGCGACATTCGTGATCTATGTTTACGGTTAATTTTGTTTTATTTCCTGTTGAAATACTTGCTGAATTATTAGTGAAATCGCTCAGCCTTGATTTCTCGTTCACACCAGAGGCTATATGAATTTTCTATCTGTCAGTGCTAATCAGATAGACTTTTTGAAATCAACCTATCAACTTGTATTTAACCTTTTAATACCAATGAAAAAGTTACCAGAACATCATCCACAGCTTTTCTTAAACGATCGATGTCTGGACGAAACTGGAAAAACCCGAAGTGCTGTCACTCAAAAAATGCTGCTGCTTGCGACGGAAAAGAGTTGATTGATTTTTTTCTGTGGAAGATAGACGACAAGTTAACGGACGCTCTTCGTTTCATCATTAGTAGACAAATTCTAAAGTTTTAACAAAAAAGAAATAGGTGGAATTGATGGAAGTAAAGCTAGTGTAATGAATATCACGATATCTGTAACTGTCAATCAAATGAGATCAGCCGTACAACAACCACGGAGAGATATTGGGGTTAAATAAGCAACACAAACGAATAAATCTATGCAAATCTAAAGAATCAAAAACGTTGGAGCTGGTGTGACTGGGACAGGAATGCAAAACACGAATGTCCTCTCAGAAAATGTACGGGAACCGTTTAACGCTGAATGAATGGTTGGTCGGATGAATGGATGGATGCATGGATGGGTGGGTGGGTGGATGGATGCATAAATGGATGGATGGATGGATGGATGGATGGATGGATGAATGGATGGATGGACGGATGGATGGATGGATGGGTGAATACATGGTTAGATGGATTGATGAATGAACGGTAAATTGAAGGATAAATGGATTTTCGGTTCATCTGTATAATTCCATTCACGAATCCTTCTATCTCAACGAAACTTCAACAGCTTTTTATCACCGGAATAGATATACAAACCGAACGGAATAACTACTGTCGAATTATCGTCATCTGTCTGAATGTTTATTGATTCACGCATGTAGTTGTGCCACATTCATTTTGCATCTTTCCATTTTTACGTAAACCGCGTACAATTATTTTCTTAATGCGTTGCAGGTTTCATTTGAATTAATCCTTGAAAATTCACCTTTTTACGGTTTTAGTGAAGTTGAATTTTCGGACATAGTCTTCGGCCGTTATCGCGAAGTTTGTGTGGGATTTCGATTAACGGATCCACCAACATTTTAGCGCATTCTGCACATTGGATTCCATCTTTTGGATTTTCCTGTTTGGATTTAACTTGCTATCTTTGGACTTCATTGGATCTTTCGTTTAACTATTGATCATTCAGTCCCTTCGTCTCTTAGTGAATTCTTCCCATTTCGCGGTATTCAGTGTAGTGCAGAATTTTTGGTCCTCTACACACCCAAACTCATAAACGAAATGAGGATGAAAGCAAGTTTGCTGAGCGGTGATAATAATTTAGGGGAAGGCATTCCAAAAGAAACAGACACGTACAGAATGAACATTTCGGCTATAACTAATACGGGAATGAGTAATCTGTATTTTTGCTGAGTGACTGCTTATATGTTGTGACTCACGGTATTCCAATAAATGGTTAAAGGATGATATGGGGTACGTAATATTTTGTATGTAAGTATCACATCACTCCGAAGGCTTCTTTGAACGCTGTGGGGAGGCTCAGATTTTGCAATCGTTCCTCGTACGTTAGTTTCCGGAAACCACTCACAAGTTTGGTTGCACGATGGTATATTTTATCAAGCAATAGTATATCCTTTTGTAACCAGGGAGTCCAAGATTACGATGCATGCTCCTTGGTTGGAATTAAGCAGGTTTTCATGATTGTGGGCAATGTTCCAGGCGACAAGGTTTTGAAAATCTGTCGAAGCCTACCTAGAAGCTTGCGAGCACGCTTGTAGATGACCTCACAATGCAGACTATTCTTCAGGCTGCCGCATACACCGACTACAAGATCACCTTCCGACTCGGTCCAGCTCAAAATCGTCTGCTCAAAGTGATATCGGTACCGAAATAGCTTACCAATTTGCAGAAACTTGAATTTTTAGAAACTGAATGGTAGCTTATTGCTTATAGACCATTCATGGAGAGCATCTAAATCACTTTGCAGCTGCACATAGTCCGCAGTAGATTTTATCCACGTCCCGTCATTCATCGCATCAACGCAGGTGTCTCTGTCCGCATCCAACACCATAATTATATCCGAAGACGAAATTCACAACCACATCCTCAATCTAATCTGCGCATTAATATAAATTAATGTAATCGTGAAGTTTCAAAAGTAGAACAACGTACCACCATTAAAACTAATAACACAAAGCCAAAAGTGACCGAGCTACGCCGATTCAATCTTCCTCGTTTTCCAGTCAATAGAATTATGGTCAGCTCCACCAACCATTCATACGACTAATTTTGGAAGTTGTCACAGCCATTGATGCAGTGTTGCGATCTGAATGAACAGTACGCCTGAACTTGTATTGATTAATTGTCAACGTTGAGAACTTTACATTTCAAAAACACGTACACTCATCGCTTCAAGCATTGTTCGTATGTAATCTGGGTCATTACAGCTTTCCATCTAGATATGTTCAAAGCATTCAAGCGAGTTGATCACCATCCACAAACGCAAAAACTGCAACAGATTTGCATCGACAGACATTTCCTCGTATAACTTAAAAGTTACGTTTCTGAACGCAACGCGATTGTGCAAATAAACAGTGTATATTCACGAGCGAGTTATGCCCCTTTAGGCGCACAACAGGGTTGCGAGTTAAGGACATTTTTTCTTCACTTACTTCAACCAGCTACAAAAAATACTGTAGCTCGGGGTGGTTAGGATTGGAACGCTAATAGAAAGTACCGAGGACTGTTTTTAGCTACACAGCGGCTTAAATATGGATAATAAAATGCTGCTATTCGAATTTCCAAAACGCAAAGCACTTCATTTCGGCAAACCGTTCAAATACGAACATCAATTCGAGCTGGATGAACTCGGTAGCCTAAACAACAGCTTGCATTGTGTTGTGATATATAATAGTACCTCCTGGCTTCTGGTATGCTATGACGGATTTTCTGAACCATGGATTATACCAGAGATGATCAAAATGCCCACACATTGATGGAATACCTGCATGCTCGGAATCCGTGGTTGAAAAAGATATTCTACTTTTTCATGTGATATACTATCATAAAATTGAACTAAAAAGCTAGCGTACGAGGAACAAACAAAACGGTTGTGCCATCTTACCCCGCTTCATAGAAGCATTCGAATTTAATATTTAAACACAAAATATTGCTTCAAAATTCATGCGATTGTGATGTACATCCATGGTCGGCATCCACTGAAGAAGGCCAAAAACTACTAACCACAACATTTATCCAAGCCTCGAGACTCGCGAAATACATGAAGCTGCCCAACAACATTACGAACTCTCCATTCCTACCTTGATTGTGTCCGACAATTTTACCGTACACGTACTTGCATATTTTGGAATGTGCCTCCTGAAACGATTTTACCGCTCCCACTGCCCGGACATTGATGTGAAATTTGGACACATTTGCTGCAAGACGAATCGACTGCATCTAGTAATGACTTGTGATGCGTATTTAACTCGACTGCACGTAGGATTAAATAGAATTATTGACGTTAATGATGATATATTTCTTTTCCAAAAACGAATAACCAACATCCGATTGTGATTAAGAAGCCAATTGCATTTGGCCACCATAAATTATTGAAGTGAACCCGTTCGCACGAAGTGGCAAATCAGATCGAAATGACAACCTGTACAGACATCGCGAGAACAGTGTTGTGATAACAAGATTCGTCTAGATAAGATAGGCGTGTGTCTATCCTCCTCCGCTTCGGGTGGGATTCAAACCCCCGACCATCACCATTGTAGTCCCACGTCTTAACGTCCACCGTTTGGCCGATCGCAATTAGGCGTTTATGAACTGTTCTCCAGACTGGCACATTTGAGTAGCATTGTTTGCCCGACCAGTCCAGAAGGAGCCAGCAGCAATGCCCATCAGATCTAATCGGTGTTAGCTTACACTGTATCCGATGGGAAGACCTGAGACGGAGATCTGTTCGGTTGGGCGACCACAACCGATGTTGCTGGCTCCTTTAGGAATGGTCGGGCAAACAAAGCTACTCAAACGTGCCAATTTGAAGAAAGATTCATAAGCGCTTAATTGCGATTGGTCAAACGGTGGACGGTAGCCTAGGTCGCAAGGCGTGGGACTACAATGATGATGGTCGGGGGTTCGAATCCCACCCAAAGCGGAGGATATGCACTGCTATTGAGCTCAAATAAGAGCGAAACTCGAGTCCAGTGCTTCCATTATGGACATTCTTGATCAACTTTGTGAATAGTTCGATGGGCTTGGCACGGATGAGTAGTCAAAAATCTAAACAAAATTCTCCAAATATCGCTTAAATATAGGCGTATGTTTTGTTCTGTGTCATATACGTAGTAAACGAGTTTGACCGATTGGCGTTCTCTTGAGTGGATACGTGGTTGAACGTAATTAGCACCGGAACGGTTGACCTCAGGGATGGGTCGGGAATCAATCGACAGAAGTGTGTGACGGAGGTGACGTGATTAATGTTGTGTTCGAGTGTCCTGCAGCCCGTGAGAACAAGCAGTTGATATTAAAACAGGATTTACGGTTTTGCCTCCATTGGCCTGAAGTAATCACTCCCAATCATATCTGCCACTTACAATATGAATCTTCTAGATAACAGATGAATCGTTCAACCTGTGCTGCAATACGCCACAGAATCTTTGTTGTCATGGTAGCAATAATGTTTAAGGCTGTACATATCAATGTGAAACAGGATACATTCCTATAGAACCTAGCAGGGTTACCAGGGTCAGGTTGATCGACGTCCTGGTGATACGTACACACATGGATAATCTGACTCACATTTGTGCTGAGCCATAGGCTTGAGAGTATACCACGCCTCTGTCCAAATCGACCAATATGAATTGTAGACTTACCGACACAGCAACATATTAACAGCATCTACTTCTACGATGACAAAGGCGGTCGTGACCTTGGCTTTTCCTATCAATACAAGCTCGGCGAGAGAAACCTGGAGTACACTGGAGAAGAAAAGGACCTGGGTGTCTGGATTTGCGGTAGTTTGAAAAGGGTCTACAATGCGAAGCCGTTTACAAAAGCGCGTCTCGGCTGCTCGGTATGTTACGGCGGATATTTGGACGTTTTCCCCGGGGTGTTTTCCTCTCATGTTGAACACATATATACACCCGGTTCTAGACTATGTCGCACAAGCCTGGACATCATGGCTCCAAAAAGACATCTTACTTCTGGATCGCATATATCAGAGAGCTTCTAAGCTTGTCATTGAACTCGAAAATATGCCATTCGCTGGGCGACCCAGACGACTGGAGCTGAGGACACTTTCACAAAGGAGAATGCGAGGTGATCTCATCCTCGCATACAAAATACTCACTACTGTTTCCCACCCTCTGGACTTATTATTCCACCTTCGAACTTCCAGCAACAGCCGTGACCATGGTTGCAAGTTAGAAATACCACATCCCAAACAGAACTGCAGCAGGTATTTTTATTCGGTGCGTGTTTGCTTTGTTTGGAATTCCCTATCTGCCGATTTGATAATGTCAAACCAAATTTTGCTCCAACTATCGTCGTCACGTTGATTTTGATTTTATTTATACATATATATACAGTTGTACCTATAGTTCGACTCTATGTTTATTGTAAAGTTGATTGCTTTTTCAACCATAAATCTTGAATTTTGAATCTTGTCCTTCTAATCGCCCTTTTGTACATGTCAAGGAACAAATGCCACCAAGATGGCAATTTGAGAAAAAGGTGTTTGATCCGATCACCAATTGGTGATTGCTAATTTGCGAAGCAAGTAAGGAAATTGATTGGATTGCTGTTGGGATTACGCGTGCCACATTCTTCTCTGTGGAAGTTTCGTGTGTTTGCGTGCGTTAATTTTGAAACCCGACAGGTAAAAACACGCAATCCAAATTACTCGATATCTTGTATGCAATACCGAACGCATAATTGTAAACTAATGAGATTATTTTCACAATATTCTTTTAAATGAGTGTTCATGAGCACCACAAAACATTGAATCAAGAAGAATCGATATTTTATAGCGAAAAAAGCTATCGCTTTACGTGTACCACTGGATGACAGTTATAAAAAATACGGAGGATGATATGAAAATTCCATTGAGGTGTTTGGTTTGTGTGGGTTCATATTGGGTCAATATACAGGGCCGATAGGGAGTGCTGTTCAAAATATCGTCTGATAGTGAATTCCGCAGAAAGAAAATACGCACCCAGAAGAAATGACGTCTACAATCGAGTCTTGATTGCGGTATAACGAGACAACTTGAATGACTCCTTGTTTTCTTTTGGGAACTGACTTCTATCAAATCGCGGAGAGGGTGATTTTCCATACGCAGTATTTTATGTGTTGGGATCATGTCGCTCCTCATTCTACTTTGTGTGAAATCAGTCAATCCCAGCATGGCCATTCGCTCTTCGGATGAGATGTGCTGCATCCAATCAACTGGCTTCGTTGTTCGGTGGTAAATTTTACCCAGCAATCCAACGTCTTTACGCAGCCAGGGTGCCTAAACTGGGATCATGTACTCTATCGTTGATGGAAGGATGTATTTATGATGCGGGGAAGCGTTTTAGAAGAGAATCGCCCAAAACATTCTCCTTAGCATTACCAAGATACCACTTGCCCTGTTGAAGACTTTCTGGCAATGACTATTTGGATTCTGGTTATTAGTAATACAGATACCGAGATCCTTCTCAGCGCTGATCCAAGTCAAGTTTCCATGACCAAGGTTATATGTATGCTCGTATTGCCGGCCAAGTTGTAACATTTTACATTTACGTGTGTTGAAAGGCATCTGATTTCGTTGAGACCAGTGATACAGGGCATCTAAATCTTCATGCAACATCAGACAATGTTCAATTGATCGCATTGGCTTCCATATTTTTATCATCAGCAAAATGTGCCTTATTTCATCGTACTACTTGCGCAATATCATTTATGTATAATAAGAAAAGAAATGGCCCGAACACTGAATCTAGAGGGACGCCGCTGTTGGCATTGGTGGTTTTTGATAGAACTCCCTCAATGCGGACTCGCTCATGCCGATCGGTCACATAATCCGTTATCCACTATAATAAATTTCCTTTTATCTCATATAGCACTAGCTTTTACAGAGGCAGGTTGTGGTTGACCTTATCAAATGCCTTTGTTACATCAATATAGCAGGCATGAACGAAGTATCTTAGGTCAAGAGACGTTGTCCAATCGTCCAGAGTGATGATTAAATTTGACATACAAATTCTGTTTCGGCGAAACCCATGTTTCGCTGCTGTTAAAAGTCCTTTAGTTTCAAGGTGACCCACGACAGCCATCCTTGTAAATTGGTCCATTTAAGCGTCGTGACTGCTTTCGAGTATTACGAGGCGGACAAGAAGTTCTGGATCTAAGAGTTGGAACTCTTCAAGTTAAGAGTGGGGAAACAATTCCAAGAGCTCGTAGCCTGTGAAGAACTGTTGTATATTGAACACTGTGAGAAGCTTTGGAAAGTCCAAGTGAATGAGTTCTAGCCTGCATCCAGCTTTAATCGATAGTGCCCGACTACATTTGAAAAGAAGTGTGTTGGATTTGAAGATTGTGCGATTTATAAGAACCCTACGTGTCTGTGGATTTTAAGTATAACTTTGTTTACCTTTGTAACACTTCTCGAGACTGACCATAACTGAGCATACTGGGTACGGCAAACAGCTATGAAACACTTTTGCAGCGAATTCGTGCGAGATGAGAGCAACACAATACATTGAGGACGCCCAAACTTCTTCAGCTTATTTTTGAAATAAACCCAGATTACGCAACGCATCTGGTAGATTCCATGGTGTGCTCATGTGCATGTAACCCAATATTGTGCTATCATATTTCTGAATTTGATTTCATCCGCTCATGTGATTAAACAAACCGGACTCTGCTTGCTACACATGCATTCGACAGCACATTACAGGTGATCAATGCAGCCTAGGACAGTGCAAATTTGGATCAAAATTTCAATCCTATTGATTTTCAGAGCAGCAGATTTGAGCAGCATATCCGGTGTTTTAGATTAAGCAACGCCACATCTCTTAATCAGCTAGGGTATCAGAAATAGATAACCTTTCGAACTCATTAAAATGCTGCCCCACGATGGTGTTTTAGAAAAAACCAGCGGTCGCCAAATCAATAATTTACACTATCGGTTGCTGAAACTCAGCAGTTCAAGCCGAGAACAATTTGAAAAATCGAGGCTGTTAGCAATAGACGTTAAATACCTGTAGCAGGATTTAAGACCCAATATTCCATATAAAGAAGCAAGTAGCTCCGCATTACCATAGTATATTATAGGTAAAGAGAAGAAGTTGAAGTATTGCTTGAATAGTTATACCTAAAGCACCTTGATCAGGACTTTGGCGGCATAAAGGACATGACGTGTGACATTCTATCGAGCGATCCAAGTTCAAGTTCCACTCGGTTGCGTATTTCGATAAATGTGCTTGAAGCACGTATGCAAACTCAGTGGTTGATTGCGCCGTGCAGAAACCATGGAAACGAAAGGACTTCAGACTGCTCGAGAACAATTAAAATGGTGAAGGAGCGAATGTTTTATCTTAATTAAAATACTCTGGAACGCAGATGGGTTCATTCGGATTTAATCGTCACTTATAACATACTGAACTCAAAGATTCGTCCTCTGAGTTATCCATTTCGCATCCGGTCAAACCATACCACACGAGCTCACATGGTGGCATTGAATATTCCACATTCTCACCGCAACTGCCATTGCTTTGTTATGCAAGGAAATTTGAGTGCAATCGGTTAGAGTAGTTTTTGGGTAACGTTTCACTTCTGACACAGAAGCTTCGTCAAACAAAGGGTGATAGTCAGGACAGGGAACATGATTAAGTAGTTGTCAACCCCCCACAACTTACTACTTAATCATGTTCCCTGTCCTGACTATCACACTTGGTCTGACGAAGCTTCTGTTTCAGAAGTGAAACGTTACCCAAAACTATTCTAACCGATTGCACTCAAATTTCTTTACATTATGAATACACGATCAGTCCCAAACATATTCTAATCGATTGCCAACGCTTTAGTTTTTCGGCACACGTTTGTTTCTTGTGGAACACTTTACCCTCAGACGTTAACAATAATCTAGTGTAACGCTTTTCAGCAACATGCTGGCTACATTTATGCATAGTCACTCCACCTTGCAACCCGTTTATTTAACCTAAATAATGCAACTTCCTAAAGAATCGTTTTTTACCAAACCGAGATAATACATGACATTTTTTTATCTACAACATCTGTCGATCTTCGCAAGGACGGAATATTGTTTGTTTCCATGCGAATATTTTATTTTGTTGCATAGTTATATGCTTTTCATACCGTGAACCGTGAAGAGGTTCCCCACCATACGAAAATGGAAATTGGGTATCAAAATATTTGAGAAGGTAACTTCGATAGCTTAGCACTGGATGAAAACCTATCGAATATACTGATTTGTGCTGAAGAAACGGGAGAATATCACCATCGCCCTGTAAGTCAGTAGATCTGATAAGGAATAGAAGATACATTTTAAGCAATGAATTCAGGTTCACCATTATTTCCTCCTAATCGAACAGGAACTGACTGCGCCCGGGCGACCTGACACTCTGCTTCCTGCCCAAGAGATCACCCTTCACAGCGGCTATTCTCTGCAGGAAATTCGGAACAGAATCCTACTCAGTGGCTGTGCTGTTGTAGGCATCTTCTTGGAATACCCGATTAATTTGGTAGGTTGTCAAGTGGAATGACGAGGAAAGCTTGTTATAATAGCTGGACGCGAAAGCCTAAAGGAGCTCTTGTGCTGATTTCATTCTACTTGTTCACAAACCTGGATTGAATAAGTATTTGACTGGTGATGTAACCATTTTTGCTTGATATTCTCAGAAAAATTTTATGTCCCGCCCATTTCTATTTATATAAGATTTTACACTGTCATTGCTGCGTAACACGAGTGCACTTGATACTTCCGACAGTGTTTTTCATTTATTTATTCATAGATGATGTGCGCGTAAAAAGCTATGCTTCAGAAATACGTACATTGGGTCGGGTGGTGAAAAATGTCATAATATATTGTTACAAAGAATATTGTCAAACGGGCATCTAGTGATTTTTAAAAGTGTCTATGGTTTCAGATTGTACCCCGTGAGTATGTAGACTATTCCACCGTTGCTCAAAGCGGAAAGAAAATGCGTATCTGCGGTAGTTCAACCTGCTATGCTGTCGGTAGAGAGTTTTTAACGGGTGACCATGCAAATGAGTTTTGTGAGAAAAACGTAGCAAATTTCTGTAAGGATGGTTTATTTGGTTAAGCACTGTCCAAGTGAGGATTAGTGTTCTTCGTTGTCGTCTGTATTGGGCTGAATGCTGTTTCAATATTCTAAGTCGCGTTTCCTATGGATAATTAGGAAGTCCACGGAAGAGCTTTGTCGATCTGTGCTGTGGAGTTTTGAATAGCTAAACGTCTTTTTTGAACCAAGGATCCCATGCTGATATAGCATGTTTGATATGAAGGCGGATGTAGGTTGAAATCAGTTTTCAGGTTATATTGTTGTCAAACGAACCAAGAGCTATTCTGAAGAGACCCAAGTTGCTTACAGCTTTGCTGGCAGAGAGTCGACATTGCATCGAGTTTCCCAAGTCAGACTGAAAAATCACATAAAATTCTTTTTCAAAATTCAGGATTCAATAATCAAGATTCAATAATTTATGCTATAAAAGACTTGCAACTGTACAACACCATAGGATAATAAAAATATACAAAACAAAAAATAGAAACACTATGAAGATCGACAGTTTTTGTAGTTAGAAAAAATGTCTCGGTATGATGGAAAAATATTAGTTTTGATAAATATCATGTGAAGTTGCTCAATTAAGTTATATAATCGGGTCATAGGTTGGAATGAATAAGCATAAATATATCCAGTTTGTTCATAAAAATCCTTTAAGTAGATGATTCTACAACGTCTGATATTAAGGAGTTCCATAAGAAAGAAACGCGCGCCGTAAAGAAGAAACGACGGCTGTTTTGTTGAGAATGCGGAACATCCAATGCCAAAGTGTGAGTGCTTGCGGTATGGCTTGAGCAGAGACAAAATAGAAGCCTCAGAGATGAATCTTTGATTTGGGTATTTTATAGGTAAGGATTAAATCTGATCGAACCCGTATGCGAGCTAGTGTATCCAAATTAGGATTCACCAATCGCTCCTCATAAAGGAGGTAGCGAAGACAGCCCACCATTTTAGTTTCTCTGCGATAAATCCTCTCTAGCCATATTGCTCAATCTTGCACTGAGTAATCAAACACTGGGTGAATATACGTATTTAAGACCAGGGGAATGTTTTAAGAGAAAAAGTTCAAAAAAATACGCCGAGGCATATCTTTCATGCGGCTAGCTCGGTTACACGCGGCTTCGCATTGCATGCTGTTCTTCAAACTTCTACTAATCCCAACGCCGAGGTCTGTTTCTTCTGTTGTCCATCCCAGTTTTTGGGATACAAGGTTGTAGGAGAATAGGTAATCTTTATCTATATTTATCTATCTAATGGGTAATCTTTATTTATCTTTATCTATTTGCAACATTTTGCACTTTTTGAAGCTAAATTGAAGCTTGTTAATCTCTTACTGGCTGTTCAATTTATCCAAATGTTCTGTAAGCGCAAACAGTACAAATGTGACTTGATTCGCATCAAAAGTTTAGCATCATCTGCAAAAAGCACCTTGTTAGCTGTGAAGATATACACAAAAAGAAAACCGGACCAAGTACCGAACCTTGTGAGACACCGCTAGTGGCTTCGATGTCCATTGATATCACACGATCGACACGTACAGTTGAGGTGCGATCAAGAAGGTAGTTTCTCAGCAGTTAAGTTGGAACCCATTAATACCAACCTGTTGCAGCTTGATCAGGAGTAGAGAATAATATGATATGATATGTCCAAGTAACATGCATGCACACAACCACCCTCATCCGCTCTCTGAGTCCAATCGTCCACTGTCTCCAGTAGGTTAGTCAATCAAGAACGAAACTTCCGAAATTCATGTTGCTCTCTGGACAACAAGTTTTGGGCTTCGAGGTGACTCACAATTCTTTCGCACACAATTCGCTCCATAACATTTGAGATCACTGCAAGGAGTGTAACAGGGTGTTAACTTGCTGAGTCAGAACGAGTTCCACCTTTGTAAATCGGTGTTATGATTTCTCTCTTTCAGTCAGTCGGTACAACACCCTTCTTCAAAGGGTGATTAAATAAAACACAAAGTGTTTCGCACAATTGACTGCCGTATAACTTTAAGATTGCAGGTGTGATTCCGTCTGCTTCCGGGGAATCGATGTCATTCAACCTGCGCAGGTGGTGCCGCACTATTTCAGAATTGATAAAGATATCGCTTATAGTCTCCGGCACTTTTTTCTTTTGACAATTTTGATGGTTGTAATGCATTCTTTGATGTGAAAACTCGTGACAAAAAACTGACTAGAGCGTTAGCTCTTTCCAGGAAAGAATCAGTTAGTCCGTTTTAAAAGGAGGCGTGCTGAATAACTGGTGGACCCATATACTATTCTTTGTTCAACTTGTTGTTGAGCGATTTTAAGATGCATTTTGTGGCATTCAGTGGCATTTTGTTATCTTGGGACCGAACATAAATCATGTTATGTTGTTGATCATGTTGAAAATGATAAAGGAATCAAGAAAAATATGAACTTCTTATCAAACTCACATAATGTTTCATGTCTGAACTACATGTCCAAAAGCTCAATTGTGTAATTTTTGTATCGCGAGCCCTTTAGCATGGTACTGAACCACAGTCCAACAGGAAGAAATGTAACAACAAACGCATGGACAACGTGGGAACCTCGTATTATTACTGAACCATGTACAACGTATTTCTAGTATTCTTAGTCGTTATCACGCTGAATGTATTAACTAGAAAATAGAAGATTGACATGTTTGACGCTGTTACGGATAGCATTTTTGGATAAAATTAAGCATGCTAGAATACTAGATCTAATTTGATCATAAACCAGCCAGCAATTTTAATACGCTGCAACTGGCATTCGTGAACCGTGCTAATCTGAATTTAGTAGTAAGAGACCTTGAACAGGCAGGATATCAATTCATCTTTACATGAATTGTCTACCAGTGACGGTTTTGTAATACAAAAAGCAACGAATTTTACCACGTAAAATATTTCCGTTACTACTCGAAGCATTCATTTTTAATTGCGTTTGAATTATGATGATGATTTATTTTCTACATCTAATTTATTCTATGCTACTAAGTTTCAAGCGCTCTTCTATAAACTCAACGAATCTGATATCATACATTGTGCAGCCTGCCTTCCAACAACAGTAATTATAGTGATTCTTCAAAGTATGGAATACTGAGAACATAAGTTACAAAGGGTTTTACAATTTACTACACTCGTATTTTTGTTTATCGTACGTGACCCATCAGATGGAGTCACCTCCTATATTTTACGTCCTTATTCCGACGCATATTGACAGCTACCAACGTTCAGTGCAAGATGTGAAAAGTGACGCATCCAATGAATGAATCATCATAGACTTTCACCGGTAAACAAAAGCAGGTGATAGGAAGCCCAACATATCGGTCGTTTTTAACGACCACGAAATTTACGCAGGGGAATGCCACTGTCCGACATGTTAGGTTGATTGATGGCTACCAAGCTGCGGTATTATGTGTTTTGGGCCGCCTGAAAGGGACACCGTCGATTTGCGATGCAAATATTACTGGGTATTTGAGTTTAAACTGGCACTGAGAATTATAGCAAGGCTGACGTATTCAAGTTTCAAAGAGGAAGCTTACATTAATGAAATGAAACGCCATGCATATCAATTGAGTTTGTCCTACGTTTCTCCGAACATTAAGTCTTGTGATTTAGCATGTCAAAGGAAACCAAATGATTTGGTCATCACACAAATTTTGAGTAAACATTTTGTTTACAGTTTCTCATAAGTTGTAATGTTGGTTTTCTTGAGTCAATGTAGACCATGATGTACATCGCAAGTGCATGGTGATTTCATGCCACGCAGCGCTTTAAATGACAGAATTTTCGATTCAGAAGTAACAATATCTTCCACCACGTTAATAGCGATTGGCAATACTCGGGTGATCAGTGGCAATAGCAGGTTATCGGTGAGATCTAAGTTCAACGGTCAAGAGAAGTATGTGCTCTTTCCCACCTTGAAGATGACGCCGCCAGAGCAAGTTTTTTCAACTGGTAGGGTTAATGTCAAGAATGTTATATATCCCATATGCAATCGTCTTTGTACAGCAATTTACGACCTGCTGAAAGGCCACCTTTCTGGTTTTAACTCTCTGCAAAGTAGATCTTCTGAAATACGACCATTTTTCATTCCGTACACAACCCAACCAACGTAGGCGGCGCTGTCGCAGTGGAATGAACATGCCATTTGTTTCTAAGGGATAATCTGCTTTATTACCGCTGTAAAACTTCATGCAAAATCCCTCGACGAAATTGATTATAACGAGTGTTCCGAGCGCTCTTTCTTCACATACATCAAGCCGTACTGCTTGTGACCATACAGGCGCCTTGTCCTAGTATAGACTTGTCTTTCAAACTCACGTGATCGAAAAGACTTAATTCTCGTTTTTGCAACTCACTCGGTAGCTGCAATCCAACAAATTTACGGTTGTATTCCGTTGTAAGTTAATTCTTAGAAACACAATCTCGCATCCCAAGGTTGGGTACTGTTAGGAGGGCACCATTCTAACTAATAAAGCAAGACGGATTACCTGATCGACCAAAGTCGCAACGGAAAGAAATTGCTATTGTGTAAGCCATGCTGTACCTTGGTAAAAAACCCATCTTCACTAAATTCAAATTGACTGACTCGACCATGACAACCAACTTCCGTCGTTTCCACTATGCACATTCCCACGATTATTTTGTACCCTCACACATTCACTATGTTGTTGCAGTATAAATACAAACCATGTCCACGGGCACTCGGACCTTGGACTCCAGATGGCGTTTGTTAATGATTTATCAACTGTGATCGAAACGAAGTGCTTGTTATTTGCAAACGATCTTAAATTGTGGGCTTCGGCATCTATGCTGGAGCAATGCGAGAGCCTGCAGAAAGACATTTACAAATTGTTGCCTGGTCTAAGTAGTAACTGCTCCCGATTAACGACAAAAATGTGCCTTTCATCACATGGGATCTGGTGGACCGCATAGATCATATTACATCGAAATCAATACCGTTCGGCCAGTCGCTGATGAAAAAGACCTTGGTGTTATAGTGTCCGACTCATTGAAAACCAGAGCTGATACTGTAAAGAATATTATCAATGTCAATCGCTTTCTGTGGCCAATTCGTACATCGTTTTCTGTTATAACAGCTGATGCATTCAATGTGTACAATGTGTACATCAGACGCATCCTTGAGTATGGGCTTCCAGCTGTCTATCCACTAACTACGGAAGAATTTAATGCACTGAAACGAGTGCAACGAATTAAATTGTTGGACTACGAAGAGCGTCGAACCAAATTCAAGTTGTTCCCGCTCGAGCATCGCCGAATCAAGTATGATTTGATGATCAGAAGGCAGATCTTGCTGGGAGAGTATGGTAACGAGCTGTTGAAGCATTTCACGTTAATGACGAATGAAAAAACTCGAGGCGGAGAACTCAACGGCTTGCTGCGAAGTGCATCTTACCAATCAGAATAATGAACTTATGGAATGCCCTTCATTGAATAGTCTTTACAGCAACCACATAGGAGCAGTTCAAACATGTACTTCACAAATGCTTGCCGGCTGTTTTAAGAAGGCAATCCACTGTTAAATCAAACCTATTCATCTGAATGACGATCATGTCAATGACCATATTATGTCAATGAACAGAATGTGATGAAATTAACACGAGGCAACCCTCTGCCGTCTATCTCGAAGAAGAAGAGTTCTAAGTCCTGGTAAACATTAACCGTTAAACCAGATAATATCGAAGTACAAAAGTTGAAATCCTAATTTTATATGTGTCTGGAAATATTGATAGCGAGATTCTCGCTGAATGTCCATTTCTTTTGTAGTGGTTACTCTTGTCTATGATCATTAAATCATATTTTGTATAAAGGCATCCTTCAGCGGTCATGGTTTAATGATCGCATCAATTATTCTTTTGAGTAGTTAAAAGAATTAGTGTAGTAGACTGACTACTACAATAACGTCCCACGAAGGTAAGAGAAAACGTACAGGACATTGAATATTTTATCGCGGTAGCCAAAACGTGTACAACGGTACAGAAGAGCAGTCACGTAGCACACGTGAACGGAAGAAGTGTCAAGGTCAATGTTTTTAAGTCCAGTTAAACACAGTTGTTACCTAGCCGCCTTCATAAAGTCTGTTCAGAGGAAATTTCAGATCAGGAATTGAGAGTCGAATTGACCAAGCGGTGCCAGGTCATTCCAGGCTAGAACGTAGTATCTCAACATGGAATTCGCAGAAATCGCTCTTGTCTAAAAAATTTGCTGACAAGCTTAGAGGGTTGTTGATGCGGGTGGCTGTATTCATGCATGCTTCCTGGACATTTCTAAAGCTTTCGACAGACTTGATCTTAATTTTCTCTTGAACAAGCTAAAGAAACACGGTATTGCTGGAAGACTATATGAATTGATAAGTGATAAGTGTAACAGACACATCACAGTTCGTGTGGACGGCCTATTATCGAAGAAAATCGATGTCACTAGCTGTGTTCCACAAGGCTCAGTGCTTGGACCAATACGGTTCCTAGTCTATATGAACCATATACCAATACCAAATGATAGTAAGATGGTTTTGTTTGCTGACGAGGCGAATCAGCAATGCTGATGGTTGTAATTTGCTGCAAAACGATTTAAATGCTTTGCACAACTGGTCTTCTGAAAATAAACTGTCATTGAATATGCAAAAGTCGAAGATCATTCAGATCCGCCGTGACCTTGGCTGTTCCTATCAATAAAAGCGCGGCGAGAGAAACCTGGAGTACACCGAAGAAGAAAAGGACCCGGGTGTCTGGATTTGCGGTAGTTTAAAACGGCTCACAATGCGAAGCCGTTTACAAAAGCGCGTCTCGGCTGCTCGGTATATTACGGCAGATATTTTGATGTTTTTCCCAGGTGTGTTTTGCTCTCATGATGAACACATATATACACCTGGTTCTAGACTATGCCGCACAAGCCTGGACACCATAGCACCAAAATGAAATCTCACTTCTGGATCGTATATATCAGAGGGCTTCTAAGTTGTCATTGGACTCGAAAATCTGCCAATCAGACGCCTGGAGCTGAAGACACTTGCACAACGGAGAATGCGAGGTTATCTGATCCTCTCATACAAAATACTTACTACTATTTCCCACCACTTGGACTTATTATTCAACCTTCGAAGTTCCAGCAACAGCCGTGGCCATGGTTGCAAGTTGGAAATACTATAATCCAAACGGAACTGCACAGGTATTCTTATTCCGTGGTGAGTTGCAACTAGGAAGTCGACCAATGGGCAAACCGCACTTGGGGTACAAAGACGTTTGCAAAAGAGATATGAAAGCTCTTGGCATTGACCCGGCGACTTGGGAAGATCTTGCTCTTGACCGTTCACATTGGAGGCACTGTGTAAAGCGTCGTCTGCAAGCTGGGGAGGAGCAGATACAGCTCTTGGCTGCTGAACGCAGATCACGCCGCCGGCGTGCAACTGACGCAATACAACCGAGTTCTGACTTTCGTTGCCAGCGCTGCGGGAGATATTGTTCCTCCCGAATCCGATGTTTAGTCATTCTAAAAGCTGCAAAACTTGAACATTCACACGATTGTGATGTACATCCATGGTCGACATCGACCGAAGGAGGCCAACAACAACAACAAACAACAACAACATATATATAGATATATATATATTATATACTAATAGATCTATGGTTATTGTAAAGTTAATTGCTTTTTCAACCATAAATCTTGAATCTTGAATCTCAGCACCCAGTCACTCCAAAGTCAACCAAGGCACTTGATCTGCATGGTTATATTGTATTGAGAATTAGCCATCATGACCTTCGTCTCCTCTTGGAGAATTCGGAACTTTGGTTTCACCTTATCGAGTCTCAAATTAAGTGCGTCACCTTAACCGTGACTGTGTTCACGAGTAGGAATTACTTACACTGTCTTCCTGAAAATTGTTTTCACCGGTGTAAAAAACTCGGGTGTATGAATCGATCGAATTGGTTATAATTACCCGTTTGATATCAGGAATTTTCTTACGTCAAGCGGAAACGCATACACGTATTACGTATAAAGTATTTTCACACGCCGACACATGTTATGAGATTATCAGCTGACTTCCACTTTGTTATCAAAGCATTCTTGGACATTGAGCATTGCTTTACAGCTGAGTTACTTCCTGCATCTTGTCAGCAATTTTCCGGTCACTGTGTGATGTTCAGGGCCTAATTTCACTTTCTGTATTTGCCAATCTGAGGCCGTTCGATCAACCTTGATGAGTTAATTGTGTGCACCTTCCATTACCATCTCCGTTATCCTTCATGTTCACACTGCAAAACATACGTCAACACAAGACGTTTATTTGCCGTAGTCATTTGGTATATCTTTTACTGGCGCTGTCTGAGTGATTGCGTTCGTTTAACTTTTGCCAAGCTTAGTGAGAGCGAACTATTTGAGAGCGAAGGCGAATATATTCTCTTTATCTGTGACTCTTCGCAGTGAAGTCATGACATTTCTGTGAGGATTTGAGAGCACGGAAAAGAAATATCAGTTTCGCATAACTGCTATCCAAGCAGAGAAAATTATGTTGCTCTTTGCTAAATGTGACACTTGGGCTTGCAATATTCAATTGAGGCAATACCAAAAACAAGAAGGTGAAATGTTACTGTTACTGATAGGTGGAATTTCATTATATAAGGTGATAAAATTACGAGAGAA
This sequence comes from Atriophallophorus winterbourni, assembly GCA_013407085.1. NCBI lineage: Eukaryota > Metazoa > Platyhelminthes > Trematoda > Plagiorchiida > Microphallidae > Atriophallophorus > Atriophallophorus winterbourni. The sequence goes on along the minus strand of JACCGJ010015021.1, from coordinate 3,319 downwards.
CCGTGTAACCTCTGTTTTAAGCAACGACATTCTATACTCAAACCAACCTGGCTTTTAGATGCTGCTGGACTAGTACTCACTTTTTGTTATTGATTGTTTGTTACGCTCATTGCGTCAATGCCAACCAAAATTAAACAGTAAGAATTAGGAGTTAAATGTTTTCTCGCAGTGATAGGATTAACTCGGCGTGGTACCCAACGATAATTTTTTGGACAATAACTCTCATCATCCAAATTTAAGCTCATCAATAAGTCGGAACCTCCTCCAAATTCGGGTATAAATTATATAAATACTTTATGCTATTATGTCACTCAATATGAACGTGAAAGTATTTCTGCCAAACAGTCCCGTTCGGATTATAGGTTGCACAGGAATGATGACGACAATTCGGCTGTATTTAACATTATCCTCAATATCGCCACCATTGTTGTGTACGCGGAACTAGATTGCCTCAAATAAAGACCTGCAATCGAATTTCGAAACTTCGATTCGTTTTAGATTTTCATGAGTTAATCCTATGCTGTTTCGGCCGATTGAATTTTCTTCCATAAATATTAAATATAATATCTTTCTTTAATGTTTCTTGGAAGTCCACTGAATCAATTGAATTGACATTTTTGCTATGTCAGTTTGTTTTACATGAAACAATCTACCCAGTTAGGTTGTAAACTCACCAAATCAGCAGATTTTCAAGAGAAGTAATGATGCCTTTTTGACCCTTAACCCGTGCAACGAAGAAAACTATACATCTTGACCCCATGCATCTACATTTGTCATTCCACCAATCGAAAACAATTTCTGCCCTTTGGATTTTTACCTGATTCTTGAACTGCTCAGTAAGCAACCAAATCCCGATTTTGCTTGTTATATTATTTGTAATTCCGATATTATATTGTTTTTTTACTGCTATATGCTTTTTGGACCATAAAAATTGAATTGAATTGAATTGGAATCGGGTTTTGGCACCCAGATTTATTAAAATTGAGCTACCAAATTTTCAACTGTAGCCGTTCATCGGCAGATCGACGCCAATTCTTCTCGTCCGGCTATACAGGGGTATTATCTTGAATTTCTGTAGCCATTAGTTAACGTCTCATACTAGATCAATTAGGGTAACGGTCTATCGTTAAGGGCGATGCCCAATCTACGATTGCAGTCCATTAGTAATGGGCAATATCGTCCTGAATATTTACCAAGAGGTGTGCGTTCATCAATTTCGGGACAATATAGAGATAGCTTGAAAAGAGCGTACGGAATAACAATACTGAGTTTCGGTTGTCAAAAAGGGTACAGTATATAATAGTGGTTGTGCGCTCAGAGATCAATCAACCAAGCCAACGTTTATCACAAAACATATGCTGCTTGAATTGAATTAATTTTTCCGTAACTGAGTGCTTCAGAATGTTAGTAAAATCGATTTTTGTAACGGAGGATACTACTTGTATATCAGGAACAGGATGCTCATTTAGTTGCGTTAACATTTTGTTATCAGATGACATAGTTAGCAAGCATTCGTGCGAATAGGGTCTCCTTGGCTCATGAAAGATGTTGAACTTATACAGCCAATCCATCACCGCTAAACAACACTAGTTCTCGGCATCCGAAACAAGCCTTATAAAGAAAGGATAGCTTAACTGAATCTGTTCCACTTTCCCTAGCGACGAATCAGAGGAGGTCTAATATTACTTTTCAAAACATTCCATACCCAAAACCATCTCTTACAGTATACAATGAATTATCGGACCCATGAATATGTGCTGGTGGCACTCCATTCCCACCTGAACTGAAGACGGTATTTTTATTCTGCCGTGTCTGTTTTACTTGAAACAGTTTATCTTATACCTCTGCTCACTTCACTAGCTTGCCTGACATTAAAACGAAATTAGACGAATTTGTATTGAATTATTCGTTTCCCGAACACTTATATACTGCTTAATCTACTTCCTTATCTTGTTAATACACTTAAATTTCAATTTTCACCATCCTATGGTTGTTGTTAAGCTTGTTGCTTTTTATACCATTAAAAACCTTGAATTATCTTAAATTCGGTGGGGAACATTATTTTATTCACAGCGCCCTGAATGTTTGACGCACGATTGGTTGGTTCTAAGAGCAGTTTGTGCCTTGCGTATTTTCTCATTGGTGCGTTTGTGTAGTCTATTCTGATTGGCTTGCTGAGTGATTGCGCTGTCTGTTAATGGCCTTTGCTATTTGTTCAAATATTTAGGAGAGCGGAGACAGTTATGGATGGTGCACATCCTAATCTCATCAAGGTCAATCGAACGGCATCAAAGTAGCAAGGACAGGAAGTAACCAAAAAGCACACGATGACTCGAACATTGGTGACAAAAGGACGGAAATAGGCTAGCTGTAAAACATTGTTTAATAACCTGAAATGTAGGGTAACGAACAGGAACTTGGCTAATATTCTGATTACGTGTGCGGAAGTGATGTCATTTGTGCAAACATTTCTTTTACAAATAATCAGAATAACGTCGAATTTATTTTCTCTCTCGACAACACAGTGTATCTCAATGCGGGTTGTAGACCGAAGTATACCTGCTTCGGATTCGAAGCTGAGATTATTATGCTTTTTCATTTTTTCAATTAATATCAAATCGTCAGGCTCTTCGTGAACACAGCAGAACACGAATTGGTGCACACAGCAAAAACAACCAACTCTCATACACACTTAAACCCCTCTCCAAACTCTTTACACGATTCGCTCGTTTGACCGACTTTGTGGAATTGTATATTGCTCACTCGCGGGAAATGTTTTACTTTTGGAATACAAGTTGTCACGCGAAATATTTTCTTGAGATATTTCAATTAGCTCTATTCTTGAGGGGGTTAGGACGCATTTTGCTGAACCGGAGGATAATGCCGCATGCTATCAATGCTGATCGGTAAAATTCAAGTTTTCTCCAGTAAAGTCAAAAGAGGAATGGACAGCGCAAGTCTGCTTACTTAAATAATAAACATTTCTAAGCGTGCACTTCGAGTAGTGTTGGAGTTGGTGTTATCAGATAAACAGAGATTACCAATGACACACGGAAAAAATTTCCTAATCGATCGGGTAGTGCATATCGCTTTCAGCGTTGTACGACACGGATGTGGGTAAACAAACTTCCACAACTTCATGTTGATGAAAGCAGAGCGAAATACGGACATTATGAACCGCAGCGACATGATTAGATATAAATTGAATGCTTTGGATGAGCGATCCACACAGTGGATCTAAGTCAACTGATCAAATCAAGAAATTGACCTGTTTTTAGCAATGCTTTTACCCTTGGTACTTACACATCACAAACCTTTT
>JACCGJ010015019.1:0-26410 GCA_013407085.1 Atriophallophorus winterbourni | reverse complement strand
TGGACACATGCTTTGAACAGGTTGGTCGTACCAGCCTTATCCCACACTAGCATACAAGCGCTCCTTGTTTACTATTCCTCCACTGTTTCAAGCGCATGCGGATCCTGATCTTACTGTCCCTACCTGATGAGTGCAGACAGCACGAAACCGGTCGTGGGGTGTGTGTATGTATGTGATGGAGATACATGCAAATGAGCTTTTTCGCTCATGGTCTTTGGATTGAACCATGAGCAGGTTGGCCGTACCACCCTTATCCAACCGTGGCATACAAGCGCTGATTGTTCATAACCATGTCATTTCACATATAGTCCAGTTGACTACGTGCTCTGAGTTAATACGCAAGTGTAGTCAAATCATTATGCAACAATTATCTGCCCAAATTTCGTCTGAATATTTCGACGTCGGGAGCGATTGCAATGGTTTTGCGTGGGCGACAGCTAGTACGGGAATGGGGAATTTATAAAGTCACGGAGTGCCACCGCGACCTACGGTTTTTGACTTAATGTTTTATCGGGTGATTCGGAGTATGTAATATTTCGAATTTAAGTGTCACATCGCTCTGAATGCGTCATTAAAATGTGTGAAAGCACGAGCCTGGTCGAGGCAAACTGCCGCACATGGCCTAAGATGTTGTCAGGTTGTACAGGCCTAGATATTGCAAGTGGAAATGGTAGTGAGACTCCAGCGTGTTTCAGCAAGCAGCTCACTACCGGTGGCCAATCATCAAAGTGGAGTAGGTAGGCTCACCTGTTGCATTTCTTCCGTGTATGTTAGTTTCTGGACACCACCTACAAATTTGGTTGTTGTACGGTGGTATATTCTATCAAGCTGCGGTATATCCTTTTAGAGCTAGGGAGTCCAGCCTCGCAATGTATACTCCATGGTTAGTATTATGTACGTTTGCATGATTATGTACAAAGTTCCAGGCGAGCAAATTCTGAAAACCCGTCGCACCGTAAGCACGCTTATAAATGACCTCTGGATGCATGCTACTCTTTAGGCCGCCGGATACTTAGAATCCAAGATCCCTTCCCCGCTCAGAGCTGTCTACACAAAGTGATATGTGTATTGGAATGACTTCCTAATTTGCATCACCTTGCATTTTTGAAAATTAAATGGTAGGTTATTCCTTGCCGGCTATTTATGTGAGACATCTAAATCACTTTATAGCTGTAAACAGTCCGCAATTGATTCTATCCGCGTCGAAACTTTAATGTAGTCCTTAACGTGAACCTTCCATGAAAGCATCTGTGGTTGGTCGTTGGTTCCAAAGGTTGTCATAGCCGGGGGTGGCAGTGGGGATAAGCTCCCACTGTTTATAAAATGCTCCCATATGGCGCGCGTCTCAAATAGCCTCTGACAACCAAGTCCAGCTTCTGGCTTGCACGAGTGGCTTCCCGAGCCCGGTGGAACTGCTTCTACCAACAGGAATAGGGGCGAGTGACTGGCGCCTGAAAACCAGTTTGCTTCGGGCAGATGGAGCTCGTTAGCCTGGGAGGTCATTTCATCTAAGGGAAGGAAAACCCTGATTTTCAATCTCCTCTGCCTTGCGGGATACCCGATCGCGGGAAAGGCTTCGGGAGAAAACCCTGAGGATAAATCTGAAACAGAGTCTGATAGACGGTTAGTTGATGCACACCACCTCTCTTTCTTGCAGCTGCCTTGCAGGTCGCACTTGATTGTGCAAGGGCTAGAGAAGCTGACTCAAACAAACGCCGAGTGGTGCTGGGGACGCCGCTTTGTACCCAAATTCCCAAGAATCTTCATTGAAGCCGCCTCATCCTCCAGGAGGAGATAGTAACACAACAGTAACAGTGGTTGGTCGTTGATGTAAACTCGAAAGCACGCAATGTTAACCGAATACTTTTCGGTAACCAACCATCACACTCTCTGGTTGCTTGGTACCCAAACTACAACCACTTATGCTTTTTTATGGTCTCAGTTTATTAAAATCAAAGCAATGTCTGTCCTTACACCATTGTGGTTGTATGAAAGCACAAGCCTGATCCAGGCAAAGTGCCGCACAGTCAGAGACTGCACGTGGGCTGAGATACTGTCAGGTTGCCCAGGCCTAGACAGATATGAGGGGGGGAATAGAAATGGTAGTGAGACTCCAGCGTGTACTTGCATGCAGCTCACTACCGTTGGCCAATCAATTTAGCACGATGTTAGCCGCACAGCACAGAAATGCTGCACGATTGCACATCCATACAATTGTGGTTAGGAATTCGATGCGGACAATCTAACTTCCTGTTTACTATATGAAATCATGTCGTATCTACCACGTTGTGTTGATAAAACCCGACATAATGCCCGTTCTACGTGCCCGGGGGCTTGGTTACAGGTATGTTATCTGCTTAAAGCAGCAGGATTTGGCTATATTACAATTCAAGCATTGGTATATATGTGATCCCCGTATTGGATAATGTCAGATGCTCTCCGACACTGATGCGAAAGCAGCATTTGCATATACACCATAGTTCTGCTGGTAGTTGATTGATTATGACCGTTCATCTCACTTAATTTGATTGCCTACTTCGTGCTCCCGAACCCCAAATTGCCTTCCCGTTTACAGCTATCTTCGCTTCTGGGCATCGATATCCTGTCCACAATTCAAGCTTGTCTCATGCCTGCTTGGAAAATGGCTATCGAGAAACAAGCGCAGCTTCTAAAGGATAATGTCGAAAACCGCGTGACGGTAAGTCAACCGAATGGCAACGAGACTGGAATTTCGCGTGAACCAGTCGATCGATAATGTTCGTACCTAACGATCCTCATAGTGTACCATGGATAGGACCGTCATCGTTCTTCTTCTGTTGTCGATAAATCATCCTGATAAGAACTGCTTATCTTTTTTCATGAGTCACAGCACGGCGCTTGTTGACGCATTTCTATTCGAAGGCAAGATTGCCTCTCACTCCCTTCGTCGCTTGATTTTTAACACATCGTCAATCCATCTCTTCATGAGCAAACCGTTATTTTTTAGCAAGAAACATGGGAGCCAACTCCAGCAAATGAAGTTCAAGAACAAATGAAGGAATTATGCGATTTGGGATTAGTGAAACGTGCCTCATCAACTTCGCGTAAGTCAACGTTGATTTGTCGGCGTCAATGTGATCTTGCCGTTTTCATTGGACCCGCAAAGTTGATTCTTAGACATTATAAATGTAATGGAGCATGTTTGGGACCCTGATTGATTGGTCATTGTCGTGAAAATAAAATTTAAAAGAAATCGGCAAGAGCCGTTGTTAAAACGTATCACATTGCTAACCTTTTCTGCACTTGAACCGTATGACTGGTTTCAAGCTGTTTGTCCTCGTTGCGTAGATATTGGACGCTTGAGACAGTGACCAAGAAAGCTCAAATCGAACGGAAGGTCAATTTGCTCGTTAATAGTACATGAATGTTTACATAAATAAGTATGCATGTATGAAAGCACAAGCCTGATCCAGGCAAAGTGCCGTACAGTCAGAGACTGCACGTGGGTTAAGTTACTGTCAGGTTGCCCAGGCCTAGACAGATATGAGGAAGAAAAAAGAACAGGAAATGGTCGTGAGACTTCAGCATGCAGGTCACTACATCTGACCAATCAATTTAGCGCGGTATTAGCCGCACAGCACATAAGTATGTGTGTATGAAAGCACAAGCCTGATCCAGGCAAAGTGCCGTACAGTCCGAGACCGCACATGGGCTAAAATACTGTCAGGTTGCCCAGGCCTAGACAGACACTAGGTTGTGGTTGCAAGAGGGAGGGTGTGAGCAACACTAAACTTTGATCGTTTCTAATCACATTGAGCGCTTCACCAAGAATCAACGTGTGACTGTGTATTTGAATACCGTTGTTCGTTGTACGGACCCTTTTCAACCCTGTAGCATTCAAGTTTACCTTTGTTTGCCATTATGCCACTGTTTAAAGGCTCGCTGAAACGAATTCTACTGTCTTCACCTGATGACGGAAAGCAGCCAGACACCGGTTCTCGAGTGAGGGGGGGCGAGCACCACAATACCTGGGTTCCCTATGTGTTCATGAAGTATTTTTTTCTATTTTGTCAGTCGTGTTCTCACCCTCCTCTTCAACATCTCGATTTAAAGTCCGACGATTTTCCCCAGACACCAACAATTTGACTACTTTGGAAATCTGTGCGGTCTGGCAATTTGTACAGTTTAAACCATTTTCCGTTTATTGTTAATGAACAAGAAAGTTAAAATATCAAGTCTTGTATGTTCAACAATTTTGATGTGAAGTATTTCCGTTATTTTTTCCGGCTGTTATGTATATATAATCAAATGTTCCTTTTTCTTACTCAATATATCGTCTTTCTGGTATCGCTGCCGACAATAGATGCTGTGATGTGAAAGCGCAAGCCTGATCCAGGCAAAGTGCCGCACAGTCAGAGACTGCACGTGGGTTGAGATACTGTCAGGTTGCCCAGGCCTAGACAATAGATATACGTCACAAAATACTTCCATCGTTTTACGTGATTATTCGGTTTTAGGGTAGCGTTTAATGTGATGAGCATTGCTCGGTCGGTTTGCGGCCAACACAGTAGATGCTCTTTCTCGGTCTAACGATGACATTTCCCGCAGCGGTCTAGAGCATGCTATTCCCAACTTGTATAGTCAAGATCCAGATATCTTGTATCTTATTCAAACGTCTTCGTACTGCAAGTAAGACTTGTCCTGATTTCAACTCCTACTTTTTTTGGAATACAACCGTCGGCTATTCTATGGAGATGATTCAGTTGACATAACTGACGCTTAGTTTCGGTTTAGTGTGCATGATAGGTATATGAGATTCATAGAGCCATTCTGCATTTATCAATACGTCCATCCAAAATGCGACGGATGCTGCGCAACTGGAAATTTACAACAATTTGTTGAGAGTAAATCTGGCGCTGAAAATTTAAAAGATTTTCATTTGAAGGGTTCCATTCTATTTCCCTCAATTCGTAATTAATAGGACAGCACAATTTTCTCAAAAGCAATCTTTCTCCCTTGGCAACAACGGTTGTTATAATTCATGGTATTCATCCTCCTCGTATCTGTTGCCCTTCAGGAATTTGCTTAACTACAAGCTCGTTCCAACTGGCACGCTCCTTGTGCGGTGTCGTTCAGAACTATCGACGTTTGCAGTGTGACGAGTTGGAGCCCGTCATGATGCACTCGTTCGTCAGCGTGTTGCAATTGGAATTGGAAAACTATCAAAAAGCCTTGAGCAACTCGCAGTTAGAAGACAAGGTATGTTACGCAATCGTCTGCTCCGAATGCAGCAACAGGAGCACGCCAACTGGCGTCCTTCTGTGCGGTCCGTTTCGCTTCTTTTTCCGCGAATCTCGTCTCATTTTTGCTTCTTAACCGTCGGTTCGTCTCCTTGTCTTTGTCGACTGGTTTATCTCTCGTGATTATTGTCAGTGCGGATAAACAATGGGGTGCGACACTCGATATATGAATGAATGAAATCACAAGCCTGATCCCAGCAAAGTGCCGTGCAGTCACAGACTACACGTGGGCTAAGATACTGTCAGGTTGCCCAAGACTAGACAGATAAGGGGAGAGAAAGTGCGGATGGTTCTCGTTGCACGTGATACCATCAGTTCGGTGAGACTGTTTTGTTTTGCAAAAATGGGCGATGACTTACTTTAAACATGTGCGTTTTTACTGTGAGACGTGTGAAGCCACACGGCTAAATAAGGGAGCGTTAGCAATCATTCAGTAAGTTATACTCCGATATGCTGATTAGGTACTTGCCACTGGTGTAATGCTGCTCATGATGGTAACCGTACGTTTGTTTACAGGTGTGGTAATCAAATCGGAGGTTTAAACTTCAGCTATAAAAAGCCCAGCAAGTGGTGTGGCTTTATTTATTACCACAAAAAACAGCGATCTGTTTTCGCTGGTTCGTATTCTGCGTGGCGTTTCAAACATTGCCCTGTTGAGGTAACCTTGGCCGCGTTTTCACGGAATTGTCTGTGACCTGTGTAACGCCTCGTCTACCTTCTTTTCAATGGCATTGTAAGATTTAAGAATTTATAGCTTCACAATCACCATAGCATAGCAAATAGTCGTTCGTCAAATAGAAATAACTCACAAGCCTGTCCTGTTGAATACTCGCCCTGAGTGAATACGCATGTGTCGTACAACTCCAATTGAGGTAAGGATTGCGGTGTACTTACTACATGAATTTCCGGGTTAGCCTAAAAGCATTTCTTTTTTTGTATTCCATGTACCCGTGGTGCTCAGACATCGCTTCCGAGAATCCAAATGTGGCTCCGTTGAGACAGGAGATCTAACAGCATTGTCAGTAGTAGGCACTTGTTTCACGGATGTGCAATCGTGCAGCATCTCTGTGCTGTGCGGCTAACATCGTGGTAAATTGATTGGCCACCGGTAGTGAGCTGCATGCTGAAACACGCTGGAGTCTCACTACCATTTCTATTTCTTGTCATATCTGTCTAGGCCTGGGCAACCTGGCGGTATATTCGCCCACGTGCAGTCTCTGATTGTGCGGCACTTTGCCTGGATCAGGCTTGTGCTTGGTGCATTGCCAACTCTAAATCATGCTTGCTATAAATGTCTTGTATTGCTGCGATATTTCGTTTGATCTGCTTGATCGCATTGTTGATCGCCTGTCGTTGTTTTCGATTCACTTTCGGGGTTTCACCTCCTTCACAGAAACCGGTAATTGTTTCCAATTTGGAGTTTCTATTCAACAACGTTATTCCAAAATTAATGAAACACATCAACGGCGCGCGTTATCCTGAATCCCGCGAACTTGTGCAGCGTTTTCGGGAGATGCTGGCCACCTGTACCAAACCATCAGATGCTGCTAATCTGTGAGCCCTTTTGGCGCTGTGATTCGTCCTTTGCTCTTTTTATCTTATATTATCCGCTTACTTTTGTTTCGCCGAACTGATGCTTTGTGACTGTGTGTATTGGAGAGCGTAAATATATGCGCGTAATGTATGATCTGCACACGCCTATGTTGTTTGGTATGTCGCTGCTGAAATGTTTTCAGGACAAGGCGTGGACGCACCATGCAAAGAAGTTTGAGTGCAATCGGTTAGAGTAGTTTTTGGGTAACGTTTCAATTCTGACACAGAAGGTTCGTCAGACAAACGGTGATAGTCAGGAAAGGGAACATGATTAAGTAGTAGTCAACCTGCCACCACTTATTTGACCTTACCGCTAAACAGCCTATAGTACGCATAGTGTGTCATGTCTCGTGGGAATGACCAGGATCAGTGGTCCATTTTCCTCACAGTGTGTATCCACATAAATCTGATACAAGTGAACACGGTCAAGGTCAGTTGACACAGCTGCCCACATACGTAAAAGTACGTAACTAACGGGGCTAAGGCTATTTTTGAAGAAAGTAGGTATAAGGTGAATAAAAACTATTTACTTTCGAGCGCCATGTTGTGTAGATTTCTGCCCCATCCACCTTATTAACCGCCAGTCGACCTGCCTTGCAATTTCGACCGCCTCTGCATGCAGGAGTTCGTTATACCGTTTAATACCGCGTCTCAGTATTGCCACATTGTCTAGATCTACGCTGTGGCCCGTATCTAAAATGTGCTTCTCCAAGGCGGAATCACGAATAAGGGATTGATATTCCCTCGCATCCCGGGGCTGTCTCCGGACACGCCACTGGACCACTTACCCTGGTCATTCCCACGAGACGTGCCGATTAATTCAATCTGTCTCTAATAAAAAAGACAAGACGTGCTAAATCATTTGCTAGAGAACAACGGTATAGTATGTGCATATCTTGTTGTAAGTGCACCAGAGTCATAGAAGAACAAGAAGAAAATGGGTTTATTCGTGTACACGAATTTTCAGTAATGTCAATTCAAACACACAAAAATGCTATTCCAACAACATTACGTAAACCATTTGAGGGTGTGGATTCAATGTCTCAGTTTACACTGTTAGTTGCCTGCTCAGATCAATAATAACTTTCGATTCATCTACCAAATAGATGGCAAGGTAAGAGATGAAACAATTTATCAGATTTTCAGTTTTCCAATAAGGGACGAGATATTGGCTTCGCGTAGATGCGAACGATTTGAAAATCATCAAGACCTCATGCAGTGGGTGTGCATTGTCGGACGAACGGAGTTCGATCAATCTATCACATTCACGGAAGTGTAGATCGACGATCATATCTCGAGTTAACTCGGTAGAGACATGACTCAGTCGTGAGATAACCTTTTATCATCAGAACTCCGTTTCCTTATACAAGATGCAAAGAAAAAGAATGGGGAACAATGCAGGAAAAACAAAATGTCTAACTACTTCAGATGGGACGATTAGGGAACGCAAGCGAAGGACAGAAAAAGATAGCCTTCGAACCGTGAAGAACTGTGCAGTCGCATGATGAATCTAGTCGAGACTTTGTGATAACGTAACGGAACGATACTTGCAACAAGTGATTCTGCTCAACTCAGAGCAGAGAAATACCTTGAAGCAGGATTTGACGTTGTAAACTTACCAATTTGGAGCAAATTTCCCCTTTACATTTTTGGGGAATCAACGATAAGACGAGAGAGAATGACCACTGGCCAATGGTTTCTATCGTAGAATCTGATGCAGTAAGGTCATCATTATTTTCCATAATTATAATCAGCAAACAGTCTTAACCGCTTCGACACCCTAAACTATACTATTCATATAAACCAAAAAAGAGAAGATGTCCGAACACAAAAAGGTTGAGAAACTTCACTTGTGACACTGATTCTGCTGAAACGTGGGTTCAGTATACGAAATTGGACGTGCTTATGATAAGAGTAAGACATCATGAAACGCATAGATTAGAGCGAAATCCCACTTTAATTCGAGCGCGAAATCAAAACTTAATTTGTAAATGTGCCCTTCACATCGAATTTCTTAACAGGCATATTGTGTTGCCAATCACGAGGTTAACGCTACATCATCAAGTGATTTACGGTGGTCTTGCTACGATGGGGAATATCACGATAACGTTGTGAGCATTCAGTTCTAACAGAAAATTTTGAGTAAACCACTCTGTGTAATATTCTCAATTTTAGTATCGAATGTTTGCAATTCCAAGCTCTCGATATCAAACATAATGCGTGTATTGTAATATTAAACGGTGGTGTAAAACATTCAAAATGAGCATATGGTGATTTAAATTGCTTCAAACTTGTAATGGTCTAAAAAGCATTTAGCTTAACAATAACCATAGGATGGAGTTATGAGCAGACAATAACGAATGTCACTTTTTTTGGAGCGAAGCGAATTTTCGAAGTGTCCTAACTGCCCTTCGCAATGGCGAATAGTATCAAAGCGAATATCCGAAGTGCACTTCGCAATGGCGAAGCGAAGCGAATATTCGCTTCGCTTTAAATCCCAAAGCGAAGTTATCGTTAATGTCTGGTCTGTAGCAGACAATAACAAATGTCACTTTTTTGAAGCGAAGCGAATTTTCGAAGTGCCCTAACTGCCCTTCGCAATGGCGAATAGTATCAAAGCGAATATCCGAAGTGCACTTCGCAATGGCGAAGCGAAGCGAATATTCGCTTCGCTTTAAATCCCAAAGCGAAGTCTGGTTATGAGGTATATACAATAAAAAAGGAAGAACAGGGAAACTCATGTAGTGTAAATCGTATCAAATTGTGGTGATTCATTAATTGTTACACATTTAGCAAAATAGCCTTAGTCCCGTTAGTTATGTACTTTTACGTATGCGGGCAGCTGTGTCAACTGACCTTGACCGTTTTCACTTGTATCAGATTGATTTGGATACACACTGAGGAAAATGGACCACTGATCCTGGTCATTCCCACGAGACGTAACACACTCTAGGCGTACTATAGGCTGTTTAGCCGTAAGGTCAAATAAGTGGTGGTGGGTTGACTACTACTTAATCATGTTCCCGGTCCTTACTATCACCCTTGGTCTGACGAAGCTTCTGTGTCAGAAGTGAAACGTTACCCAAAAACTACTCGTACCGATTGCACTCAAATTTCTTTGCATTATGAATACACGATCGGTTCCAAACATATTCCGATCGATTGCAGGTTTGCACCATGTTTTGCAACCCATAGATTAGATCAGTGATACAAATACTTACACAACGCGTTGAATTTGGGTACAGCGGAAAAGATACATTTTCAGGCAGATGAAAATGTCGGTAACTAATTTTTCAATAATCGTCTGCAATAACGGGATAATAATAATAATACACTCAAATCTCAGTACTATGCCCCCCGTTGGGACCGAGCAAGAGTGGCATAGCAACGAGGTTTTGTAAAAACGGCTTTATTTTCTCAAGTCCATCATTTATTTGCTCAATCGATCAGTCCAAAGCTCTCAGAAATCGTCGGCTGACGCATCTTCTTTCGTCGGATCTCGTTCATCTCGTTGTCTAGTCGATCACACGCTTGCATCTGCCTTGTCCAGGTTGAAGTCTTCATCTGCAGAGAACTGCCTGAGTAAGGGCAGGAGAACCTGCTGCTGCCAATCAATAAGTGATTGGAAATCCACCGCTCCAGCTTCGTCCTGCACTGTCTTGAACGTGACGCCATTGCGCTTCTCGAAGCTGTCTAACCAACCGTCTGGGATGTGCATCAGCTCGCCCAGTTTTATCGCCTTCTCCTTGATCAGATCGCCGCTGACAGGTAGATTCAGTCCTCTTGCTTGCTTCAACCACATCAGCACTCCCGCCTCAAACTCCGGGTCGTGATGTGATTGGCTTGTTGTAGCTGGCGTCAGGGAGAAACATTGCGTGTTTGACCTTGAAACCGGCTGACTATATGCGTAAAATGCGCAAAAATGCACTTTTAAATAGTCACAGAATAGTGGCATAGTAACGAGAGTAGGGAGTGGCATAGTAAATTTATTTTGTATTGAATTTTGTCGGGACCGAGCAAAAGTGGCATAGTAACGAGGTGGCATAGTACCGAGATTTGAGTGTAAGCGGTATTTTGGAGAATATGTTGTTTATATTTGTGACTACTCATCTGTGCCAAGCCCATCGAACTATTCACAAAGTTGATCACGACGGTCCATAATGTGCCAGTCTGGAGAACAGTTCATAAACGCTTAATTGCGATCGGTCAAACGGTGGACGGTAGCCCAGGTCGTTAAGGCATGGGACTACAATGGTGATGGCCGGGGTTCAAATCCCACCGCCGAAACGGAGGATATGCACTGCTGATGAGCTCAAATAAGAGCGAAACTCGAGTCCAGTCCTTCCATTATGGACCGTCGTGATCAACTTTGTGAATAGTTCGATGTGCTAGTCACAAATATAAAGCTCCCAATTGCAAAAATGCTCCAATGGCACGCGTCTCATATAGCCTCTGACAACCAAGACCAGCTTCTGGCCTGCATGCGTGGTCCTATGTAACCCGGCGGAACTGCTTTTGCTGCTAGGAGAAAAGGCGTAGGCGGCTCACCGGCGCCCAAAAACCAGCATGCTTCGGGCAGGTATCGGCGGTTCATCTAGGGGAAGGAAAACTCTTATCTCAAACCTCCACTGCCTTGTGGCTACATTTAATCATGGAAAAGGCTTCACGAATCAACCTCGAGGAAAAATCCTGAGTCCTGTTAGGCAGTCCGAAGTTTTATTCAACTTCGTCCTGCGACGGCGTCGTTGTCAAAAGTTATCACCCTCACTTTTCTTTTGGTTCTGGGGGTGCCATGGAGAGAGGGCACAGCTGGTTCTCCATATCGAACTGCCCTAACGTACATGACACGTCAGTTGTTCATAAACTCGATAATCTTACAGCGAATGGTTTCGGGTATGTGGGCTCGCAATTACTGAACACTGCATCGAGTTAGCAATATCGCTCATCATATTATCCCCACAAGTAGAGAATCACAAAGAACAAATATATGAACTTGAGTAAAAACCACCCACATTAAATCAATCATTTCTATTGATCACAGAAATAATCTTGGGAAATAAATCATTTGGCATCATGGAAGAATAAATCTAGTCCACTTTCTTGGGGATTGTCTCCACCGCAGTCGAGGGGGAAGGTGTCGCTTGGATAGGAGATAGTGCCCTTGAATTCCGACGGTGAGTGAGCCTGCGTATAAAACGAAATGTGGATAAAAAGAGATAGACGGCGTTGAATGCCGAAAACAATGTGACCAAGATAACCAGGAATGATAGATTAGGCCAAAAGTAAAGAATGTGTTGCAAATAGGACATGTGTGCGTGAAATCGAACGGTGATTTGTGACCACGTGATCTCCCGGGATTCCAAGATGATCCGCCCGTAGAAAACAGGATGCTCCTGGAAATGAAGGACAAAATAATGCATCAGAGCAAACATGAGTTGATAATATCATCGTATGGTTTGACCGTCATGAATGGTGTTTGTTTGATTTGAATACGTTCAGTGAATCGCTGTTGGCAGGACAGGGAGTGCTTGCTGGTTAGAGAAGGTAAGTAATTATGAGATTGCGAGCCTGATCCAGGCAAAGTGCCGCAGTCATGGACTGCACGTGAGCTAACATACTGTCACGTTGCCCAGGTCTGGACAGGTTGAAGAAGGTAACTGATGAGAAATATGTGAGCTGAGCAAAGGTGGCTGTTGATCGCATCTTGATAGAGAGATGGGGATATAAAACGTTGAAATGATGAGACAACTAGAACCCAGCTTGCTAGTGTTTAGTGCCAAGCCTCATTAGTTCTCGTCGTGGTATCGCGAATGCTGCAAATTGCTCACCGATAGTATACTGCATGATCGGTTTTAGGTGGGGCTCAAATGAAGTTACGTGAGCGCCTTAAACTAAGTGGTAAATGGTACAAAATAAGTTTCCGCTAGGTATCCATTGTTATAGCATTCGCAGAGCTAAAGTGAGACCTATTTTGGAACTTGATATCCTTTGCATTTGTAGAATCTGAGTTTAATTAAAAAGTAACCACACTGTCATTGGATTATTGGACAATAATCCGAGCAATTACCAGTGCTGAACTGGGATTCGCCTTAGTTCTCACATGAAGCCAAATTTTAAGTAATAAAGAGATTGGATTTATCACAACATCAGGAGGTTCTAATGTTCTCGGCTAAGTTCGAAATGATCTAATTCAACACTATGAGCACCACGGGTGGTAACGCAAACTTCAGTGGTCATAAACTAGGGCTTATTCACGGTACTTGCTACTGAATTATGTATGTATGAAATCACAAGCCTAATCCAGGCAAAGTGCCGCACAGCAAGAGACTGCACGTGGGCTAAGATACTGTCAGGCTGCCCAGGCCTAGACAGTTAAGGGGAAGGAAAATAGCAATAGCAGTAAGACTCCAGCGTCTACTCGCACGCAGCTCACTACCGGTATAATGCTGTGAATGATGATAGGTTCATCACTCCCCATTATGTTCCGAGGACCAAGGTATTGGATCATAGTGTACACATCTGACCGTCGCTATGTGCGAAATTGGCGGTGACGTTTACGTAATGACGATGCGAGTTGAACAAAATTCATAGGCATGGATTATTCAACATGCATAAGTACTAGAGACTTTATCGACCAGCTGAAAACAGGAACCGTACCACAGTACATGAATTCAACAAGCGACAGTGGAGAAATGCGCTAAACTCATTTGCAGTGGCAGTTTTCTCGAACTGGAACCAGCTTACATTCAACCCACAGGCATACTTTTCCATATGATTTCAGGCTGTTACATAATTGGGTGTTATTGCGTTTGAAACCGTATTCGATGGGCGTAACAGTGAAGCAGTGGACTTCGTAATACATTTAGAACAGAAAAACTAGCCGTCATTAAGGTGGATGAGGCAGAGATCTGGCGCTCAGCACTGAAGCGAAAGTAATTGGATACCATTCAGCTTATACTCAATAGTTAATTAGTTTAGTTCTACACTTTGACAGATGTGAGCCAGTATCAACTGACCTTGGCTATGTTCACTTGTATCAAATTGATGGGAATAATGCAAATCGACCACTGATCCAGGTCGTGTCTACGTGGCATGATGCCCCACCGAGGCTTACTTACCGTAACGGTCAAATCAGTGGTCGTGGGTGGACTGCTACTTAGTCATGTTCCCTGTCCTGACTATCACACTGGATCTGACGAAGCTTCTATGTCAGAAGTGAAACGTTACCCAAAACTGCTCTCACCGATTGCACACAAATTTCTTTCTACACGATCGGTCCCAAAGATTTCAATTTCAGAAGGGGCATTATAACTAACATACCAAACATTAGACAATAGGCAATGGTGTGCTAAATACAAATTTTAAGTAACTAATCCGATTTCCAGATATATTGAACTCACCTTTGTACTCATGAAAGCCGGCGTGTATTCAACATGAACGAATAGATCCTCGTTCGATAAACCCAGAACATACAGTGGTAGGAAGAGAATTTTGTTAACACCGCGGAGTAGAACAGAATGGTGAGGGATAGAGAACTGTAGGAGGAAAAACAGACTGAGAGTGACTCGTCGAACCACGTGGAGTCATCAGGAAGAGGGTGATACTAATGCGCAAAGTAATTAGTACGATGCTATATTTGTCGTGATATCGTGCAAGAGCAAGGGGTTTCGTGGAGAATATTCTGTCCAAATGTTCTCAGGTCTGAACTGCTATGCAATAAATACGTCTGATTCTTGCCAAGAAAAACAGCATCTATGATGAGTGTAAGATGTTTTGGCCGGACTTGTGTTGTTGGGTTTTTTGGTTGTCCGCTAGATACTTTTAATAAAACCGCCGACGAAACTAGCAGGTACGTGATTCCTGTAACGTTTGTGCAAAAGTCGTCGTACAAAAATCTACGCATCACGCGAAAGAATATCACCACGCCTGAAACCATCGTAAGTGACCAGCTACACAACTGAGTGGGCAGAGGATGCAATTGTACGACGAACATAAACAACTAAGTGAGGTTTTGATCGAGCAATTTGAACTACTAGGAAGTATTTATGGGCTGATCTTGGCAGTATGGACGTTTTAGCGACTCAGTCTCACGGTCTCAGTGGTTATCTGAAACAACCTCTTAGTCATTAAAATCGAACCCTGGCATCTCAGGCCTCAGTTTAGGCAGCAATAAAGCTTAAACATGGTCACATTTTGTAGCCACTGTTCAACGAGGTTCGTACGACGAACCACGATGTTCAAATAAAGAATCAAGTAATGATCCCCGGTTAATTTGGCAAGAGGACAAAAATGAATATGTATATTAAGTGCGGGAATGTGATTACCAGCTTAAACATGTTTCCTAAGTGCTTACCACCAGGGAGTTCGCTTTGAAAGACGCTCAAGTTACCACTGAAATACCTAAGCTAAAGTCTGCACGTTCTACAAGTCATTCACTTGAACAGAATGGCATATTAAATCAAAATGAGGGAAAGACTTACTGGCTTCCGGTACCGAAATGTACTATTAAAGCCTTCAGAGAACAGTTCCAGAGTTATGATGAGCATGCCTAAAATTGATTCAGAATATAAGAAAAATATTAATCACTATCATAGCTGACGTTAAAAAGTTAAATTGCTTTGGCGTGACTACTACGTTGAGCAATCTAAGTCCGTATGAATGCAGCCTTGGGTGATGGCTGACGATTTTGATTAAAAACATTAAAATAATTTTTTAAAAATATTTTGCTTCTTTTCCGAGAAAGCAGAAAAACATAAACCATGGCACATGGTCGGTGATTTTTAAGCCCTATCGGTCTAGAAAAGATTCCAACTTGACCTTACTGTCCCCACCTGATGACAGCAAACAGCCAGAAACCGGTAGTGGTGTAAGGGATGGGGATGTGAGCATCACAATATATTGGTCGTTTATAAGCGCCTTGAGTACTTGACCACGAGTCACTTGTGATTTTGTATTTGAACGTCGTGATTCTTTGAAAGAAGATAAATATTCATCAGTTATTTGAGTCTGATCGAATCTTGCGAACGGCAGCGGGTCAAAAAGGAAACGCTTGAGAAAAGTAGTCAGCCGAAATTCTGCGCAAAAATTTGATGATTGGGGTCCAGTAGATCATAATCCACAATGGTCTCTAACGCTTAGTGATATGGCTCAAAATGGTGTTCAGTGGATGTCGACATCTTGGGGTGTTTGATCAATGGTGTATGCTGTCAAGCGGAGTGGAGAGGAAACACTGTTATGTCGCGTGAGAGTGGAATCCGCAAGGAAGCTGTCATGCTGATATCACTTTACTCATTCACAACACTTGCTTGAAAGCATGTTTAATTCAAGGTGTAGGCACCTCATACCAGTGTGTCTGTTCCTACTTTACAGGTTCAGTAGCATTTTAGGACCCACCCTTCCCCATCTCCTTAGGACTTTTAAAATGTCATGGTTGTATGCAGTATATTTGAAATCACGAGATGACACGCTACTGAACGTTGATAGGTCACTAATTTGAAGTGACTGTCTATCAAATGATGGCGCTGTAACAAAGTGGCCGCAAAGGTGATGTCTGAAGCGTCCGTCTCCACAACCAGTGGTACGTTCGGCTCGAAAACAGTCAGAGCCGGACTCTCTAATTCCAGCTTCAATGATTCGAATATGTTTAGAACATTTCTTGAAAGTGGAAAAGTCCTGTTATGGATCAGATCATGAACGTGTTCCGAGAAATTGGGTAGCGATTGAGAATAATGGCAAATAAACCAGCGATCCGCTGTTATGACTTTAAACTATCGGGTGGTTTCAGCTCTCGAAGACATCGAAAACGTTCGGCATCTGGTCGAATATATCCATTAGAAATCTCATAACCGAGCAAGTTTACTTTGGATGCTGCGAGAGTAGAAATGTCTGTGTTGAAAGTGATTTCGTAGGATTCGATAGTTTTCATGAATCTAGATAAATTTTTTCTCATGGTCGGATGATGTGTTGCCGCAGATAGTGACATTGTCTAAATAATCAAGTGTCCCTCAGATTTGCTTCCTTTATCTGTGTATCGATGATTCGTTGACAATCGGCGATACAGATTTCCACAGGCCTCAAAAGCAGTGTTTGTTTTATCGCATGCATGAAAAGGGATCTGATTATATGAACCTTTAAGAGTTATAGTACTGGAAAGACGCGATTATCTGTACCAGATCACCTATACGGTTCTCTGCTGTGTATCAGTACGCGGCTGTACTCTTGTTTCAAATTGTAGTGAGCTTAAGCGATCAGGAAAAAGAAACATATTACAAATACCGTGCTAAATTGATTTGCCAGCCGTAGTGAGCTGCGGGCTGAAACATGCTGAAGTCTCAAATTGCTAGTTTCATTTCGCATGCCTGTCTAGGCCTGGGGAACCTGGCAGTATCTTAGCACACGTGCAGTCTATGGCTGTGTGGCACTTGGCCTGGATCAGGCTTGTGATTTCATACATGCCGTATACTGTCAGGTTGCCCAGGCCTAGACAGATGTGATAAATTAAACTTAAAACAAAATGGTATCGAGACCCCAGCGTGTTTCCGCATGCAGCTCAATATCGGTGGCAAAGCAACACAGCATGGTGCTAGCTGCGTAGTACAGAAGTAATACACGATTGCACAACCGTGCAGTTAAGATCTTAGTACTTGCTACGGGTGCAATGTTTTCCAAGAAGATTACAATGATGACGTGTGTATATGAAATAGATACGACGGTCATCAAACCAAGTCGAATGGGAAATGTGCATTTGTAAATGAAGAGAAAACAACACGTACCTGCTAAGCGATTTCTGTACGTATCTGGAATGTGAATGTCACTTGAAATGTGGTACAGTTGTCCATATGTTAGCGACTAGAACAAAAAGCTAATGCCACACACAGAAAACTTACGGAAACCTCACCGTTCGACAAATCAAAATTAACCGCCGGGAAGTTACACATGTTATTCAACTTGAGATGGTCATGGCATTCGGTGCTGGAATTTCGAGACGCTCCGAACAGAACTTACTCAAAAGTAAGATCCAAATTTCGTTCAAAACTAACGGTAGGGATTAGAAGGAATCGTAGAAAGATGGATA
This sequence comes from Atriophallophorus winterbourni, assembly GCA_013407085.1. Lineage (NCBI taxonomy): Eukaryota > Metazoa > Platyhelminthes > Trematoda > Plagiorchiida > Microphallidae > Atriophallophorus > Atriophallophorus winterbourni. The sequence continues at coordinate 8,464 of JACCGJ010015019.1, read as the reverse complement.
AACCCGCGCAAAGGAAAAGTGTGAAGCATTCAAGACAGATTGCAAAAAACACATAGCCCAGCGGTCTGAGCCGCATGTCTTGATAAATACCTGTCAAATTAGAAAATAAACAAGGGTGAAAATGAAACAAAAGTGAACGCTAGCAATGAACTCATGTGAATTGGGTTAATAGAAAAATATCAAATAAACTAAGGCTACCGGGCAATATCGTTGAGTTTGTTTGGGTATTTCCAGTTACAATCTTTTCCATAATGTTCTTGTTGACAATCGATATCTGGCGTGTGCATGGTGCCGGTGTTTTTTTTGTTCTTCCTCATATATGTCTGTGCCTTGGCAACCTGACAGTATCTTAGCCCATGTGCAGTCTCTGGATGTGCGGCATTTTGCCTGGATCAGGCTTGTGCTTTCATACCATACCATACCGGTTGGCTCAACATTGAGTAGTTGATAGAAGCACTTGTTCCACACAGCTCGACGACGGCGCTTAACCCTACGCATCCGAATAGAAAGGTCATGGACAAATTCATCTCAACTTTCAGGGCCTTCGTTTCTAATTATGAAACAACTTTGTAGCACGAATGTGGATACCTGAATATAAATTCATGATTTAATTACCCACAGAGTAGATCTTTAGAAATACGACCTTGTCATTATATAAAATTACCAGCCAGCGTTGACTTTGTCTGAGCGGAGTAAACATGCACTGCAGATCACCATTTCGAATGAAGAGCTCCTGAAAAAACTGGTCTGGAGGTGGTATCTACCGTAGTCAAAAGACGACGGTGGAGATGGTTCGGTCATGTCTGCAGGATGGATCCCATTTCGCATACGAAGCTAGCCATTCACTGGTTTCCGCAAAATAAACGAAAAAGAGGACGGTCCATGGAAACTTGGCTCAGAACGTTGAAACGCGAACTACATGCACAAGGATTAATGGTGAAGACGGCAACGGAAGCAGCGGCAGATCGGAACCACTGGCGTGAAGTTGTCTTCGCCTCATGTGCCACCCGGCACGGAGAGGACTGAGTGAGTGTGTGTTTCTTACGCCATCATATGTTGAAACAAAGGAAGCTACGAAAAAAATCGTTCAGATTGCGTTCTTAACTGGCGTTGATGGTCCATGTTTCGTCGCGTATATTAAGAAATTAAGTATGCACGTGCAACTTGCGGTTACCCCCAACACACGTGAGTTTCAACGAGATAGGATGCAGGTCGCATTGCTAATCTAAACATTAATGTGTCTAGCGAGAGCTAATCAGGAATAATTTTTTAACAACAACAAATTCCATTAACCAGCATCTCCAATTGGCTGCAACATATGTACCAATGAGAATCCGCTCACGGAGAAGGCATAACATGAACTGGACCAATCCGCGGGAGTGATGGTGAACGGATAGACAAGCCGTATAATAACCAAAGAATTCCAACTACAAGACGCTTCGAAAGAAGTTTTGCTGATGATGTCATCTAGCCTGATGAAGAAACGTCCAACAACTACTACGCAAGCTCAGCGAACACAAGTTGAACACCACTGGATGGAACTGACAGTTTTTAACAGTGATGATAGGAGGCGATATATCTCCTTGATAAAGAACTTTGGTCTTGTACATGCTTATTGACAACCCAACTCCCCTGGATACTAAGGAAATGCCGTTTATTAGTGGCTGAAGCTGTTCATAATTATGGCTGCATCGTCGACAAGCAGTCACGGATATATATATATTTTTACACAATCATTTAAAAATGACAAAGTGCCACCCAATCAATTTGGGTGTGGGCGTGATACTACCCGGTTGCCCAGGCCGAAGTAGAGGAGTTGATCTTGAGGACTCCCACCTCAAGCCTTTGGCCCGAAAGCCTAACCCGCAAGGCAGCGGAGCGAGATTAAGGATCGCACCTATCGGGGCCGGATACTGTAGGTACAGTTCACAAGCCATTCGCGAGGTAGAGACCAAGCAGGGACTCCCGACATCATCCAAACCAGTCGAGCCGGTGATCCTTGGGATTCATACGCCTCTTCTGGTATACAATGTCCGCGAGGGACAAGGTTAGCATATCCTCCACCTTATTTGTGTTATCGAATGATTAAGGCTAAAAAGATTACCAGCGCATCGTGCATATAAGATTGGGATGGTAGTGTTACGTTAATTATCTGAGTGCACCTGATTGCCAGTCGTTATTAGTACAGTCTCTGGAATAAAAATCGTATCGCCTGCCAAGGTAGCAATAATGCATCGTCACACTAAAACCTGCTTCCGAAAATTCGATCTCCCGAATTCTCGTTTTCAGCATATTCGTTGTTATATCACTGATCCCATCCTAGTAACATCTTTTCTCATTTATTGGTGAGTGTCGATTGTTAAACCCGCTGGTACAAGCAACTCTCATAGGCGACATTTTTTTGAGACTTTCGGACGTGTTTTCATCAAATCATGGATTTCCATTTCTGGAGTTCCATCAACTGTTACCATTGGTCGAGGTTCATAGTTTCTTTCCGCGCTATTAATATCTCCGTACTGTGGTATGATGGTATGAAAGCACAAGCCTGATCCAGGCAAAGTGCCGCACAGTCAGAGACTGCACGTGGGTTAAGATACTATCAGGTTGCCCAGGCCTAGACAGTTATTTAGGGGCAAATAGAAATGGTACTATGGCTTATCGTCCCACGGTTGATGCTGTGAATGAGAGTTTCTACCGTTGGTTGAAAGTAGCATTCACTACCTTTCGAAATTAGCTCACAATTTTTGTTTACGTTTATGAACTCGGTTGAGTGATCACGGCGTTCATACGATTGCGTAATTGATGAGGCGGCAGTGATTGTTGCTGTAAACTACAGCTAAAAACGATAAACAAGAGTATTTACCACGGGATGACAAGCCATTGTACGAGGATGAAAACAAACAAGCCGTCAGTTTAAAACAAGAAATAGTGCAGAAGTAAGCCGTGAGCCTCAAACAATGGTTATAAACGTTACAGGATCTCTGATTATGGAAATCCATGATTCCATAGAAGCACGCATGGCAAAGATGTGTCGCGTATTTTAGTTGCTTCGGAGAGTGAGTGTATCAGTGTCAGTATCAGTCGAATCAAGTGTCCTGGTTCTTTCGGAGGTGTGCTTGAAAACACCCGCCACTACCAGGATTGATTCGTAGGGAGCACAGGCGTGTTCAACTGCGAATGGAAGATGAGAGAGGCCTCATCACCGAAAGGTGAGAGTTAATGCATGTTGCATGTCCAGTCGAATGAAAAGACGACGGACAGCAGTTAATTTCAACAAAAAACGAAAAAATGGAAAAGAAACGCTTTTTGTGTTTCAAAAAAATTTTACTAATATTTTTGTTGTTTTTGACAATAAATGGGGATGGATTTAATCTTGAGGGTAATGCTCCGGAAAGAGCACCTGCCACCGTTCGTGCAGCCCATGTTTGAACGTATTCACTGACGTTGCCGAGATTAGTTCTGCGGGGAATGCGTTCCACGTGTTCACAACACGGATGCTAAAGAAGTGCGCTCTGGATTCCAGCCTGGTGTGCTGTTTACTGAGCTTAAGACTGTGCCCTCGTGTGCCAACCAAAGGAGAAAACAGAAAGAAGTTATCGAATTCGAGACAGCTTAATCCTTTGATAACTTTAAAAGTCTCTATAAGTTGCCTCCTCCTAAGCGAGAAAAGTCCTAATACTAATAGACGATTTTCATAGTAACGATTTTCATGTAACGAGATAGAGTGAAAGATACTTCCAAACGAATGAGAAGATAACGCCTGATAGAAAGGCTTTAATCAACTAGAGAACACAAGTATGAGCTATAACAAAAAGAAAAAGGTTAGATGTGTAATACGGTAAAATAAGCGTGTGTACACAATAAAAGGAATGTCAAAACAACACGACATTCAACCCGACCGGGAAGACCGAGTGATATAACGGTTACAGTTTTAGACCTCACGGGATCGAAGATTGTAGGGTCTAACCCTTTGTTGTTGTGAAACAAGGTGTTCTACATTTGGTTGAAGTGTAGTGGTTGGTCCAGAAATGTCTGAAGTGGCAGACTGTATGTCAGGTGTACAAAGGGTATCTGGAGGCGTTTCTGTTGTCAGGTGGGTCAGTGTTCAATGGGTTTGGCGACTGATTCATTGGAGCCAGTTGACGGAGAGACACAGTCTCCTCGCGACCATCTGGCAAGCGGATATGGGCATACTGAGGATTACTCTCCAGAAGCTCCACCTCTTCCACCAGGGGGTCATACTTGGAGGAACGAACATTTCTGGTCCTGGCATCAACAACCAATTAGGAAGACTCGTACCGACGGGAGACTTGCGATTATGCTTGAACATGCGCTCGTGAGGCGTCTCATTTGTAGCAGTGCATAAGGGAGACCGCATGGCGTGTAATGCTTCGGGAGGAACAAGTTCCCACTGCTCTGTCGTCAAACCTCTATCTCGCAAGCATAATGAAACAGTTTTCCATAAGGTACCGTTCAGACGTTCTACCTGCCCATTACCTTGCGGGTTATAACTGGTGGTCCTACTCGTAGCAACTCCTCGAGAATGAAGAAAAGATTTAATGTCACTGGACATAAAGGATGACATGAAGGATGACCCTTGATATGAGTGTACGTATCCGGGCATACCAAAAATGGAAAAAAGTTCGGTGAGTCGGGAAATCACAGTAGAGCTGGTCATGTCAGGACATGGGAAAGCAAAGGGGAATCGAGAAAATTCGTCAATTACTGTAAGCAAATATCGATTCCGAGTAGATGAAGGAATCGGCCCTTTAAAATCGATACTGAGACGTTCAAAAGGATGTGTTGCTTTAATGAGTGGCTCATTGTAAGGACCGAAAAATTTGGGCTTCAACTGGGAACATACAATGCACTGTCGAATAACAGATTTGACGTCATCAAGAGAGAACGGAAGATTTTTGGATCGGATGAAATGAAATAAACGTGTGATACCCGGGTGGCATAGTGAGTCATGAATGGACTTTAGTTCAGGAAGCGAATGTACACTAGCACAAAATCCACGGGACAAGGCATCAGCTACGTTATTATCAGGACCCGGTCGATACACCACGTCATAGGAAAACTGAGAGAGTTCTATACGCCAACGTTGGATTTTGTCGTTCTTGATTTTACTGGCGATTTTCGTATCAAACATAAACTAAACGGAGCGTTGATCAGTGATTAGTTTAAAATGAGACCCAATGAGATAATGTCTCCATTTTCGAATTGCTTCAACGATCGCGCAAGCTTCCTTCTCGATCGCGGGATGATTACGCTCACTCGGAGAGAGTGTGCGAGAGAAGAAAGCAACCGGACGTCCGTTTTGGTTGAGAGTAGCAGCTATTGCTATATCGGATGCATCTGTTTCGACAACGAGAGGTACGTCACGATCAACCGAGAAAAGAGATGCTTGCACTAATTCAGATTTCAGGGATGTGTAAGCGTTCAAAGCTTTCCCGGACAGTGGGAAGATTTTATTGTGAACCAAAGGATGGATTTTGTCGGAGAACTGGGAGAACCATTGGGAATAATAAGAGAACATCCCGATTATTCTTTGTTGTGCTTTGGCATCACAGGGTGGAGGCAGCTTGAGTAAGGCATCAAATCGTTCAGGGTCTGGTTTCACATTTCCAGCGGATACCTCATAACCGAGAAGTTTAATACGCTCTACGGAAAAGGTACATTTGTTGCGATTCAAAGTAAGCCCATATTTATCCACTGCATGCATAAATTTGCTTAAGTTTACATCATGATCATGCTTATCTTTCCCACAGACGGTTATGTTATCGACGTAGACATACGTTCCTCGCAGAGATTCCTTGCGTATTAACTCATCCATGGCCCGCTGGAAGCATGCAACTCCGTTGGTTACGCCAAATGGAATACACCGGAATTGGTAGAGGTTGCCACATGCTTCAAATGCAGTGTACCGGCGCTCATTCTCCTTTACTGGAATTTGGTGATATGCGCTCTGCAAGTCTAAGGTGCTAAAAACACCAAACTGTGAAATCTTTTGGATCATGTCATCGATTCGAGGCAGGGGGTAGGAGTCTAGATATGTGAATCGGTTGATAGTTTGGCTATAGTCAATGACCAAACGTTTCTTCTGTCGTTCATTTGTTGTGACCAACACCTGGGCGCGCCAAGGCGACTGGGAAGATTCGATTATTTCCTCATTTAGTAGCTTGGCAACTTCAGCTTGAATGAAAATCTCGTCGTTATGACTGTATCTTCTGGACTTGGTGCATATCGGACGACATGATGGGTCCAGATGAGGGAAAATTGAAACAGGAGTTAATGTAGTAACGGATAAACTACACAAAGAAAATGGGGCTTGGATTCCTTCGAATGGTATTTCAACTGCTCGATGGCGCTGAAGAAAATCATGTCCAAGCAACACATCGGCACATAGATCAGGAAGGATAGAAATTTCACATTGTTGTAACGAGTACTTTTGTGGACGAGTGATACAAAACAATGACCTTTCGTATTGCTTATCATCGACGTAGAAGCCAACACAATTTGGTTTTTCGATTCCAGGATAGGCCAACCGTTTCGACAGACGATACTTTCGGAGATGTAACTCTCAGAACTACCCGTGTCAACCAGCGCCTGTAAAGCTATACCGTTGACGACAACTCCGGTAATTGCTTTATTAAGACTGGCCGGCGCAGCAGCGTTGATAATCGTGGAGGTCAGAAAAGGAATTACCGATGCAGTGTGTTTTGCCTTGTTTGTAGAACGGCATACTTTTTGGAAATGACCTTTCTTGCCACATGATTTGCACTCCGCATCCCTAGCGGGGCATTTCGAGCGTGGATGTCGATCGTAACCGCAAAAGAAACAACTGGAACGTGCGGAAGCCAGAGTTGTCTCAGAATTGAAAGGAGTTGAATCGGTAGTGGCGTGAGACGCATCGATTGCAGCAGCACCGTAATTACTAGGTGCAGGCTGAATGAACGAATGAGATTGACGTTGGGCCAAATCGAGGGCCTTTGCCTGGTCGAAAGCAGTTTGTACATCCAATGTCTTGTTTTCCAACAACCTCTGACGAATGGCGTTAGACAAAAGCCCGCTTATGAAAGCGTCCCGAATAGCATCTTGTTGGTTTTGTTCAGCACTAACGACTTTAAAGTTACAATCCTTTGCAAAGTTACGCAATTTCTGCATGAACTGGTCAAGCGTTTCATCGCGATTTTGTTTACAAGTGGCAAGGATATGTCTTGAGAATATCTCGTTTTTGGGCTGAACATAAAGAGAATTCAGGGTACTGATGGCTAAATCGTAGTCAGTGCATTGAGAAATGACTTTATAGACAGCAGGCGATAGGAAATGGATAAGAGTCTTCAGTTTGTCTGGTTTGGGAGATTCAACTGTATCGAGGAAATTCGTAAAGGTCAAAAACCAGTGTTCCCATGAATCGGTAGCATCTGCAGCGTTGGGATCGGTATCGAAACGTTCAGGACGGAGTAAACGATCCATTTTTTTTTTAGTTGATTAAATTGTAACGAGATAGAGTGAATGATACTTCCAAACGATTGAGAAGATAACGCCTGATAGAAAGGCTTTAATCAACTAAAGAACACGAGTATGAGCTACAACAAAAAGAAAAAGGTTAGGTGTGTAATACGGTAAAATAAGCGTGTATACACAATAAAAGGAATGTCAAAACAACACGACACACTCTAAATCAAGTTTTTTTGCATAATATCAGAGGAGTTATTCGATGTAAGATCACTTATCTTTGGACTCGAATTTTCAGATAGGAGAGTAGCCAGCGTAGGGTTGTTGGAGCACGTTTCGCTTAGTGTAACAGGATTTTGCGTTGCGCTGTCAGCCGTGATGGTGACTGGAGTTCGACGAGGTTGGTCTGGAAAAATTCGGACACTCGGTGGTGCTGTTCTACGAGCATAACGCCAGGCATTTAGGACAGTAGGCAGCATCTCAGAGCTCAGGAAACAAACTTTCAGCAGTCGCGGCGAATTTCCATTGTAAGTGGTTGGACGAGGGAGTCGGTATAAGGACACTGTTGTGACTGGTTCGCAATTCATATGCTGATAAAGAAAACGCCATTGGGCGTGATCGTGTTCTTTACGTTCAGTTTCATTTTCGCTGTCACATTCTGGTACTCCATGAACAATGATGGCTCTCGGAGTGTCTTGTCGTTGCACATTAGGAGGACGATTTTTTGCGCGTTCTATCCAGGGTATATCGGGATGGATACGAGAGGGCGAAGCTTCGTGTCGCAGATAATGTGCAGACAATAAAACACTCTCCATCTGATCGTTATTTTCCAAGTCGACGCGCAGCAGACGTGGTTGGTCAGAGTGAGCAGAGGATGGGTGACGTGTGAGTCTCGTTAGGCATAACGGTTTTATAACCTGGATCTTCATGGAAGTACACAAGCGTTTCCACTGAAGTAGATCATGGGCTTGTTTAGCATTGAACTGGGATTCAGCAGACTCAA